>OX328124.1:93091175-93197487 GCA_946811695.1 Gonocerus acuteangulatus | reverse complement strand
TTCTGAAACTTATAAATAACAAATAAATTTAAAATGTCGAATTTATGCACATTCGAAAACCTTAAATAATAACATAAAACATATTTTTACATTAATTCAAAGAAGGGAGTGAATATGGAGGGATTGTGGAATACAGAAGCAAGAAGGGGATGAGAGAGGAACGAGCAATGATGAAACTATATTTAAGGGGTGGGGAAGCGTAAGAATATTCAAATATAGTAAAGAGTACAGTACATAAATAAAATAAAAAAGAAGGGAGAGAGTATGAAATAAAAATAATAAAAATTAAATAAATAGACAAAAAATGAATATAAAGAAAAAGTGAATTAAATAACATCTAAAAACAAACAACATACCAAATGTGGACATAACAAAATGAAAAAAAACAAAAAAACTTTCGAAGATATACTGGTATACAAAAACTTGTAATCTGGTCTTAAAAGGCTGGTAAATTCTTAAAACGCGTCGTCCTGGGAGGATAGAGGAAAATAAAAGAGGCGGCATTTGAAAACACATCTGAGAGAGGGTTTCAGAAGTAGGTGGCTCGGGAGATGAAGGAACGGTCGAAGGAGGCTGCTTTATGACTGGGAGGATACATAACAGAGGGACGGGAACGGGTACCACGGGAATAGACAGAGGATTTAAACTGAAGGAGGTTGTAGATATAGGGAGGGGATTTGGAAGAAATGGTTTGGTAAAGGAAGGAAACTAATAATTGCTGTCGTCACTTTGATGGAAATAGTCATTTCAACTCGGAATACCAATGAGAAACATAAGCATCCCTGGGAAGCAGAGTTGGGCATTGGTACGAGTGGGTCATAATCATAATTACGATTACAATTACAATCATAGGTTTTCAAAATGTGATTATATTTATGGGTATGATCACAGACCCTGACGATATGATCCTTATTACGATTATAATCGTAATTACAAGAGAAATTATGATAAAACTTGTAATCAAGTCTTTGGTAATAATTACACTCTGTGATTACACGCTGTTTCTGTGATTATGCCAGTATTTTGAACTATTTTTCTGCAATTACAGCTGTAATCGCTTCAAGATAATAAGAGGAATATATATGAAGAGTTGAGACTTTGTAATCCGTTGGTATTGCGGTAATAACCGATAAGAATCTGGTGAGAGTAGAAAAAAGAAAAAAAAAAAAAAAAATCAGTCCCATAACAGGCCACGAGGGCCCTGAGGGGCAGATACTATAGAGGTATCTGATTCATGACCATACGGTACACTAGGGAGATAGTGTGGTCAGTACTATGCTCCGGCCGCCTGATTTTCCCCTTGGGTGCTTCGACTGCTAGAGTCACCAGCACCGAAGGTACCCATTATTAAATTAATTAAAGGCTGGGCTGGCCTAAGGACGGTCAGGGAGGCCGAATTCAACCCATGAACGAAGACACTAGAAGAAAAAATCTTTAGTGCTTGCTCGGGATTTCAACTCAGGCCTCCAGCTTGTTAGTCCACTGCTCTACCACTGAGCTAACCTCACCCCCAATCTGATGAGAGTATCTTAATTTATATTAAAAAGAAAAGATAAAAACGTTGGGATTGCAGTGGTAATTGCATAAGAAGTTGAGACTATGTTCGTAATAACAGACAAGTTATGACAACGTTCGAAATCACTGGATGTTTATGATTACTGCTGAAATTACTGAAAAACATTGTGATTACAGTTGAAATTACAGCCTCAATTACAGAAACAGCTGTATAGCGGGATATGATTACAGAAAAATGTTGTGATTACAAGTATAATTATAACGAATAGTGTGATTGCAAGTGAAATTGTTATCACTCTTGTAATTAGGATTATAATCGTAATCATATCTCCAGGGTCTGTGATTATAATCGTAAACGTAATTATGATCCTGCCCAACTGTGCTGGGGATATCGAGGATAAATCTGAGAAAACTGCACATGATTCTGTTAGGACTATTTTTAATTTTATTTAATAGTTCTTGGGAGATTTCATTTCAGTTTCATATTCATTATTTTTTGCATTTGACGCGAAATTTCGGCGAATTGGTTTGCTTCTTTGTTTAATATGATTGGCAGCTATGTTTTCAGGTTAGGACAGGTATCGTGTTTCTGCCATTTTTTTCTACATTTTTATATTGTATAAATAAATATAGAAAGTTAGAAAAAAAAGATTTAAATCAATCAATATAAAGCAGTTGGTGAAGGCAATCCTCCATCCCCGTTGATTATAGACTCCAGCCTTGGGGATTGCAGGGGGAGGAGGGTCATTGATCCGACAAAGATTTATCTTCTTTATTTGAATCCATCCTTTCTCTAGGGACCAATTACTTTAAAAACCCGTTTATCTTAGGATCAAGAAAAAGACATTGCCCTCCTTGCAACACTCAAAAAGTCTTTAGCGCCATTATTTCGACAATTCTACAATTATCTTTCATATTCCATTAAATAATTTTAGAACTTTTCGTAGGCTTATAGCCATTAGCGTTTGATAAGGATAATGAAAAGTCCACCCTTTACTATTTAGAATATTTTATTTTACGCTGCACCGTGCGCCTAGATTGAAGTTAAAATTTTTTTTTTTTTTTTTTTTTTTTTTTATATCTCCTTTATTGATATTTACAATCTGTACAAATATGTACAATAAGTAAATTTGAACTTACAATGGCAACACACTGGATGAGATGAGGGGAGAAGGCAGACATTACTGCTACTCCCAATAAAATTGGTTGAACTATGTACACTATTTACAATATTTACACAATTTCTTGCAATAAGTTGTCTCGTGGCCAATGGCGGTGGAGGCGGCGAGGAGGATTATCAGGAATAACATTGGAAGAGAGGGATCTGCCAAGAGGATTGGGGTGGGCTGGGAGTTTAGAGAAAAAGGTCAGGAAACGGGATTTGGCTAAATCATGGACAAAGGGTGTATCAGTGTCTCGGTGGATGGTTAGGTTTGAAACGTAGAAAGGAGCGTTAAGAATTTTACGGAGGACTTTGGATTGAAAACGTTGGATAATGTTTATATTTGATGGCTTAGCTGATCCCCATAGTTCTATCCCGTATGCCCATATCGGTCTTATTATGGTCTTGTATATTGTCAGTTTGTTTTTTGTTTCAAGTTTTGATTTAGGTCCAATAAGTCGTCGGAGAAGTCCAAAGCGTTTGTTCAGTTCTTGTCTCTTGTGTTTTATGTGTGTTTTCCAGGTAAGTCGCTTGTCGAGGTGGAACCCTAAGTATCGAACCTCGTTGGATTGGGGTATTGGGATATTGTGAATTATTACAGGAGGGCACTCAGCTCGTCGCAGGGTGAAAGTTACATGCGTACATTTCTCTGGGTTCATTTGAATCCTCCATTTGTCTACCCATTTCTCGACGTCATTGAGGTAGGTTTGGAGTTTTTCAGATGCCAATTTAGGATCGGGAGAGGAAATAAGGAAGGCAGTGTCATCGGCAAATGTACACGTTACAATATTTGGGGTTGTTGGGATATCTGAAGTAAATATAGAATAAAGGAGAGGAGCTAGGATACTGCCTTGGGGGACACCTGCTTTAATGGTTCGAGGAGTGGAAATTGAAGAGCCGTATTTAATGTGGAAGGTACGATTTTCAAGATATGATTTTAGGATCAGATAGAAATGGAAAGGAAGGAATGTTTTGAGTTTGTAAAGAAGTCCGGGATGCCACACTCGATCAAAGGCCTGAGCCACGTCAAGAAAGACACCGGAACACAAGCCCTTTTGCTCGAGTGTGGAGGAGAAGTTAAAATTTAAATAAATACATTTTTCCAGAGGGTGAAACAAATTAAGCAACCCCACTTCCGGAAAACATCAATTAAAAAAAAAAATACATTTTTGTTTATCCATTTGCATTTATGTAGATTAGTTCAACTATCAGGTCATCCCATAAGTAATGTCTGTTTTAGCGCGGTTCCTCCCTTCCTTATAGGGAAACCGCATTCCTGCAGACGAGCCTCGTACAGGTCGACCACCTGAATGCTCCTGTATGCTTATTTAGAAGAAAATTCTGCTGTAACGATCGAAGAACAAGCAGAAAAACTTGGATTGACACATTCAACTGTCCAACACCATAAACCATGGGATAACCTGATATTTAACTAGACATTATTTTAAAAACATTTAAATTACGGCGTATACATATATGTGTGTATGTGTGTGTGTGTGTGTCTATGTATATATACATATAACGAATAAATCGTCAATAGCTTTATAATATCGTCAATATTCTCAGATATTGAATTTAAATGGAAACAAAAGTATCCAATTTCTTATTCCCAGTAAATCACGAAATATTAATTTTCAGTGGAATCTATTTTCGGAGAAGCCATTGATGTGCGCTATATACTACGAATGATTTTGTAGGATCTCGCTAAATAATTTATGAGACAACAAGCGTAGCAAGAGCCAAAAAAGGACCTCGTTCAATCTAACAAACTTTCGTGTACTATTCGTGTATATTTTGAATTTCAGTGAGCTGAAATCCTCATTCTGAAAAAAATGATCTCTTAAAGGTGAGTAACATCCACTTTTCAATCATGTTCTTGAAAGTCTCATACATTCAGTGGTCATACATTCATCCTTTAATACTTTTTGTATTCTGTTTACTATCTGTATTTTATTATTGTATTTATTGGTTTCGCGAAGTCAATAATGACGTTTCATCATTAGACCAAACGGGTCTCCGGGTGAAACGCCTTAAGTAAAGAACTAGATGCACAGAGGATCGAGCTGTAGACTCCGAAAGCGTGCTATGAAAATAAAATAAATTATTTGTGGTGGAGACCTGGAGTTTTTGGTTTTCCTATTTTGATGCATTACCACCACTTCACATTGGGCCCAAACGAAATTTCGTGTTTCAAAAAATACTACAGCCTCTATCGGCGTTAATAGCCCAATAGTTGATACACCGTTAAACACGCGGGGGGACATGGCTGGGACCATGATGATACATTATTTAACTCAATAAAATAACTACTTATCTGCCATGACGAAGCTCGGGTATTCAGCTCGTTCAACAATAGATTAATCGAAATAATATCATTTTTAAGAAAGAAATTATCAGGGTTCGGTCGTTGTTTCTTAATATAACTACTTAAACATGTGAAACCGGGTTTTATTGTTTGCCGACGTTTCGGCTTAAAATGTAAGCCTTCACAGCCCTTTACAGCCCTGATGAAGGCTTGAATTTCAAGCCAAAACGTCGGCAAACAATACAACCCATTTTCACGTGTAAAATGTTGTTATATTAAGAAACAACGACCGAACCCTGATAATTTATTTCTTAAAAATGATATTATTTCAATTAATCTATTGTTGAACTAGCCGAATACCCGTGCTTCGCCATGGCAGAAAAGTAGTTATTTTATTGAGTTAAATAATGTATCGGGTCTCCCGGGGTCTAGTGGGTCGCGCCTTGGATTCATAAGCGGGAGATGGTGGGTTCGATTCCCACCGCCGCACATAGGAGTATTTGCACTCAAAAACCGGTGAGCTTCCTACTATTAGATTGATTGCTTATTGCGAAAATGGGGCACTTTAGGTAGCTATTGAGGTTGTGATCATGACGGCATTTTTAAAAATTTCTTCAAATGTTTATCGATCATACATAGTAGACACCGAAAATGACCCCCCGTTAAAAAGGAAAGGACGCCCAGATCGAGAAAAAATTTCATTCCTTTGGCAACCACCGAGGAAGGAACAACAAGTACCTGGCTGACGAAGATGGAGATGAACCCATCGAAATATCCCAGGAAGAAGTGAGGAGGAGTACCACCGCTGGAGAAAAATGCCGTTCCATCTAAAAATATCATTCCAGCTACGAAAAATAAACATCAAGCATATATATATATATATATATATATATATATATATATATATATATATATATATATATATATATAGGGTTGGCAAATAAGTCCTTTCGGTTTTTTAAGTTGAAAGAAAACTATTGTATATTTTGAACATAATTTTTATTTTAATCTACAATGTAATGTCCATTATTTTCTATTACTTTACCCCATCTCTCCATCAGCTCATAAAAAATCACACCCTTGAAATCCCACCATACAGAAAGCATTATCTTCTTTGGGTGCAATCCCGCTTTAGATGTGGTTCCAGGTGGTTCGTTGCTAGGTCTCCAAGATTTTTTTCGCACCACATTATCGTAGACAATCCACTTTTCATCTCCTGTCACAAGCCTTTTAAGAAATGGATCGTTTTCTTGACGTTTTCGCCGGGAATCGCAAATGGAAATGCGTTTTGCCAAGTTGGCTTCGGTCAGAGAGTGGGGGACCCAAACATCCAGCCTAGAAACGTAGCCGAGCTTCCGCAAATGATTTTCTACGCTTGCATGTGATATATCTAGGGCCTCAGCAATGTCTCGCACTGATTGGGAAGGATTTTGATCGACTATAGCCTTAACATCAATGCTTTCAATTTCTTGTGGACGACCAGGTCGTGGTGCGTCGTTTATGTCAAAATTCCCTTCCCTAAACTTGGCAAACCAATTTTGGCACGTGCGCTCTGTTAAGGCTTTATCCCCATAGACCCCGCATATTTTTTTATGAGCCTCTGCAGCTCGCTTTCCTTTTTTGAAATAAAACAGCAAAATATGCCTATAATGCAATAAATTACCGTCCATCTTCTCAGCTGGATCACAAACACAATACTGACCTAATCTTAACAAGTGTCGACAGACATAACTGTTTACATATTAGAAATAGGATAAACAATCCTCTGTTGGGATTAATTGCATCAGATAAATGTGACATATTGTAAACAAAACATGAATACAAAAACCGAAAGGACTTATTTGCCAACCCTATATATATATATATATATATATATATATATATAGAGAGAGAGAGAGAGAGAGTGAGTGAGAGTGAGAGAGAGTGAAAGAGTGTGTATATATATATATATATATATATATATATATATATATATATATATATATATAATATATATATATATATATATATATATATATATATATATATATATATATATATATATATATATATATATGAATTTGTGAAATAAAATATTGCCATAAATCAATTATTAATTTCAATAATGTAAGAAGAGTTTTTTAACTAACAATAAGAGCGAATGATGTTAGTTATGGCCCTTGAATATGTAGTAGTAAATATAATGGTGTGTATTCTGGAAGGAAGGTTTGTTATGAAAAGCCTCTAATCTAATTAGCTAAGGCCGAGCCAGGCAGTGATGTCTCGGAGATTTCCAGGAATTGTCTCAAGATATTTCCGGTTTCCGCTCTTCAGCTTCCCCTGAGGAGCTCTTAGTCCAGCTAATCAGTCTGTCTTCGGACTTCGAGGAGTGAGCACGTCTCTTTTTGTGCGGTTTATGATTTTTTTTTTTTTTTTTTTCATTGCAACACAAGCCAAGGGCCATGAGGTACATGCACAGTTATCATCTAGAATATCAGGTAAGTCCATATATGACACTCTTGCCAAATCATTTTTACAATGTCAAAAAATCTTCCGTTTTGTTCTCGTAACTCTGAAAGTATTTATGTCAGTTTATAACTCCTAACTAGCCGAAACAAAGTTATGAAATCAAAAATTGTGTTCCAAACATTTCCATCTGAAATTATTTTTACGTTTGAAGGAAAATACATAAAATAGCAAAGTAATGTATATTATTGAAGGGAATGCAATACTCTACAGCTCTATAACCGTTATTTATTTTTTGGGTCCATCGTTGAAGAGTTATCCCGTCAAAAAGGGGGAAAAATATGCGGCGACAGTGTTTTTCCCCAAAATGACCGACATTTAAGAGCGGATATTTCGAAACCTAATGATATCTCGAAAAACTTTATAGAATAAAACTTGTAGGAAATTTAATCAGCTTTCATTTGTTATAGAATAGTCATGTCGCTAGGATGCAGGGTTTCCGAGATATAAGTGAAACCCCGAAAAATGGGACCTTCTAAACCCCCCTCCCCCCGGCATAAAGGCTACGGGCGAGGACTTTTGATATGTTTACCTCCTATCCAGCCCAAACAAAGTTACGAAGTCAAAAATTGTGTTCCAAAAATTGCCATCTATAACTGTTCGTTGCCTGGACTGTTAGGATACATTCAGATTCCTTTTGAGGCGCCTTAAACTTCCTTCTATTTGAGATTTTATTTTATATGTTCGACAAATGATCTAACTCTAATTCTATTCCTTTAGTAATGGCTCTAGGGATAAGAACGGACCCGCGCTAAGATGGCGCAGTTCCTGCGAGTCGGACTTTTTTTATTCTGGCAATTTTCTCTCAGGTGGCCCGTTTGCTTTTAAAACGCGGCTAGTCTTCTCAAAATGGATAAACATCCTTTATGAGTGTATAAAGGGATAAAATTATTTAAGTTGGGAAATATTTTGTTTCCAAATGGATGGTTTATAGGAGGGAAGGAGGGATTCATGAAAGTCCATTCTTTTTGTAAAGAAATGACCGGCTTTTAGATGCCCTCGCCTTCTCGTTATAATGTTTTAACTATGCACCCTTTATCGATTATACATCGAGCACGCGCTTCTCTCCACGGTTTATTAAAATGTTATTCTTCCGTCGCACATAGGAGTATTTGCACTCAAAAACCTGTCAAAACTATATTACGCTTTTTTGTGCAATGTGATCAAATGAAAAAAAAAAATCCCCTAAATAGTAGAATATGACGAAAAATATATACATAGTACAAGGTCTAATTTAATAAAAAAAAATAATAAATAAATAAAATAAAAAATAAATAAATAAAATAAAATAAAAAAAAGTAGGGGAGAAAAAAGAAATAAAGAAAAGAGTATATTTGAAAGATATTAATTAAAAAAAAAAAATCCTTCGGGGGGGGGGGGGGGGGGGGGGGAAGCACGCCCTTCACCAAGAACATGGGAAGAGTGTTGTGCGTTACAATAACACAGTAGGGCGCTGACGACCGTGAGGTTTTTCGATCTTAATTAGACGTTTTTATACAAAATATACAAATTTTGAAAGAAAACTATTACACAGCAAAGCTTTATTCAGAGTTAATCTTCAACGATCATCGTTATCTTCGTCTTCATCCTCGACTTTATCCTCGTCTTCCTACATAATTTTGGTGCTTTCTTTTTCACCCAGAGGTAAAATCGGTGTGCTTGCTACTAATTAGATTGATTGCTTTTTGCAAAAATGGGGCATATACATATATATATATATATATATATATATATATATATATATATATATATATTTATATTTATATTATTATTATTTATATTTATATATATATTTTCAACGAAAAAAGTTATTATTCTCGTCGAGACTTATCAAATGGTGCCCGGAAATAAGCCAATACCTTCTCTTTTTACCCATATGTCGCATTACATTTTTTAAAACTTCTATAATAACAAGGAATAAACGTGCAAACGTGTTTTCGATGCGTCAAGTAGTTCTCTGTAAAAATACGTTCTATTTGCAAGTATTCCTCATCTAAAATTAAAAATAAAAAGTCCGTCACGCAGGAGCTGCATAACTAAGCAATTTCCTCAGAATATGGGTAGTGTAGACTGCTTTCCAGAACAATTTGCTTAAAATATCCTACATAAATAAAATAAAAACATGAATAGTTCTCTTATAAATTTGTAATGAGTAACTGATCAATTATTAATTTGCTTCCAGAGTTATGTTTACACATGGTACCTATTACACTACGTAATAAATACAAAAAACCTCATATTATCGTATTTTGATCTAACGCAGGAACAGGATACAGTCACTCTAGTGGTAGAAAGCGCTCCTTGCGGAGGCTTTGTGAGCCTACGTCTGGCGGGCTTTTCTATTGAAATATATTACAAATTAAACCCCCGCTTTCCGATTGACCGATTCAGCTCATTTTTACAACACTTTTTTCTCATGAGTTACCCACGACGTATACCGCGTTTCGTTACAATACAGCAGAAATTACGACCGGTATGAGTATAATAGGAATTTTGGTCCGGAGTAAACCCCCCCTTCTAATGAACCGATTCAGTTTATTTTTACAACACATATTTACCTGTAGATTACCACTACGAATACCGAGTTTCGTCGAAATATACCAAAAATCACGGCTGGTAGTGGCGAAATGGTATTGTGGGTCCGAAGTAAACCCCCCCCCCTCCTAATGAACCGATTTAGTTTATTTTTACAACACATATTTACCTGTAGATTACCAATACGAATACCGAGTTTCGTCGAAATATACCAAAAATCACGGCTGGTAGTGGCGAATTGGTATTGTGGGTCCGGAGTAAACCCCCCCTTCTAATGAACCGATTTAGTTCATTTTTATATCTCAATTTTCCTCTATATTAACACAACGAATACCAAGTTTCGTTGAAATATAACAAATATTACGGCTGACATAGTCAAATTAGTGTTATGGGTTCGGGGTAAACCCCCCCTTCTGGTGGACCGACTTTGGTGGTTAACGAACTCGTTCAATCGTTTGCTAATTGAATGCTATATACCAAGTTTCGTGACGAAAAAACAAAAACTCTGGCCGCTATCGTGTTAACAGACACACACACACATATATATATATATATATATATATATATATATATATATATGCATATATATATATATATATATATATATATATATATGTATATATATATATATATATATATAGATTTATATAAATTTTAACGGGGGTCATTTTCGGTGTCTACTAGGTAGGATCGATATAGATTTGAAGAAATTTTTCAAAAATTCCGTCATGAGTCCAACCTCAATAGCTACTTTCCTTCGGAGGAAAGTGCTAAAAGGCACTTTAATTTATTCAAGTAGTGTTGGGAGAATATATCTTATGAAGTGGGTATATTGGTCACCAGCAAGGGTCCGGGTATAAAATATGGACCGATAACATTATCCCCAAGAGTCCAGACCTGACGTAGATTTTCCACTCGTGCTACCTGTCTACAATCCAGGTCTAACTGAGGTTTTCAATAGTGTGTGTGTGTGTGTGTGTGTGTGTGTGTGTGTGTGTGTGTGTGTGTGTGTGTGTGTGTGCGTGCGTGTGTGTGTGTGTGTGTGTGTGCGTGCGTGTGTGTGTGTGTGTCAGTTAACACAAGATTTTGTTTTTTCGACACGAAACTAGTATGTAGTATTGTCATAACAAAAGTTTGAACAAGTTCGTTAACTAGCAAAATCGGTCCTTCTGGGGGGGGGGGTACTCCGTACCTAATGAAATTATATTCGGTATTCGTTGTGGTCATCATTAGAAAAAACGAAAAATCGTTTAAATAACTAACTTAACATTCAACTTTAAATGCATGAAAAACAAAATGGCAGATGAAGGCGGATAATTTTATTGCATTGAACAATTGTCATTAGCCTAAATTTCATGTATGTAAAAGAAATATGGCTCGACAAGGCCCGGCAAGTAACTAAATATCTCGATATCTCATTATTGTGGGATAAAAAAAGTACCCAAATAAATACTCTGTAAAAAAGTTCAATTTAAACAACAAAATACATCCCACTTCCATATTCAATGGGAGATTTCATCAAAACTTAACCGCAATAGCGAGGGAAACCAACTAAACTGACGAGTGCGGAAGAATAGAGTTATGCAATTCCAACTAGGTCTGGGTTAGGACTGTTTGTACAACAGGCGAGAGCGGAAGGCAAATATTTGACTACCAATAGATAGACAATTTATCGAACCTAAAGATTAGCATGTTTGAAAAGATTATAACGCAACTTGGCGATTTGCACTTTTGACCGGTTTTAGAGGTCAAATACTACTATGTGTGCCGGCAGGAATTTTCTCACCTCAGGGCTCGCTGGGGAAATTCCTCGCTGCACCCTGGATGTCGGCGCTAATGACCTAGATGTAGATGCGCCTTATAAAATAAATAAATAAATAAAATAATGTATCATCAAAATTAACGCTACTATATAATTTTTTGCCGTTTATTATTTCATGGTCCCCGCCATACTATATGCTATACATCAATTCATAAGTAATCAAAGTATAATGTTTCTTGACACTGGGGCGCTACGGACGAGTATGAAGAAACATATAACCTATAGATAAACCGTTATCAAGAGGTCACCAGCAAGGGCGTATATACGGGGGGGGGGGGGGGCTGAGGGGTCTGCAGCCCCCCCCCCTGAAATTTTGATTTGATGGAACAATGTATCTTAAAACCCTTAAAAATAAATTATATATCACTTCGTTCATAAAAAATATTTCATTTTAGTTGTAATAGCGTCTTATTTGCCTAAAACTATTAGAAGTTCTAAATTGTTAGTATTCCATACCCCGAAATTTTCCCAGCCCCCCGAAATTATTTCCTATATACGCCCAAGGTTACCTTAAAATTTAAAAATTTATGTTTCTAACATGTCATTTGGAAACACCCATTATATTTGCGAGCATGACCAAGAGTTGTTCTGACTGGGGATGTTGATGGGTGAGGAGTCTGTGCAAGGGTTCAAGATATTATTACCTCGGATGTACCATTACCAGGTATAGCGAAAACTCTATGGGGGTCAAGTTGAAATGAACCGCAATTAAAACGGTGATTTTGTCCCTCACAGCGTAAACTCTATGAGGGACAGTTTATTTCTAGTAATTCAAGGACTGCCATCATAGTTGAAATTAACATCAATTAAAAATAATACTATGAAATATTTACAGTACGGGAACTGCTGTTATTTTATCGTCCTAGCAACAATGTTGGGCAAAACTAAAACTAAATTCACTTTTTGAAATAAACTAAAACTAATCTAAAAATTGCAACCTAAAAAAAAAACTAAAACTAAAATGTTACTAATAAATGGATTTTAACTAATCTAAAACTAAAACTAAAATTTTACTAATAAATGGATTTTAACTAAACTAAAACTAAAACTAAATCTTCGGGAATTGACTAAAAACTAAACTAAAAATTTAGTTTAGTTTAGTTTTACTAAAATAACATGAATTAATATAAATCATATGTTATTTCGATAATTAAGGAAATTATTAAAACTAATAGAACTTGCTTAAGAATAAAGACCTATTGATGCTGTACCGTACATGGGTAGAACCCGGGCCCCGGCCGGGCCTCCGTCCATGCTATTCCGACAGGTCCGTCCGGGCCGTGGTCGTGTCGTCTATTTGTGCCTCAAAAATGTACTTTTCCGAAGAAGATTTAGCAGCAATTGTAATAGCACTTAATGAAGAACAAAGTCAGAAACTAGAAGATTGGGCGTGCATCCGACTTGACGTAAGCGTAAGCTGGAAGGAGAATTTGTCAAGCTGTTTAAAAAACGATTGGACGATGAACTAAACTCTTTGGTTGTTTTCGAATGTCCAAAAAATGTTTTAATGTTTTACTTCTTGAAGTAGGGTCTCAAAAAACAGAAGACACCATCACATGAGCGCATTCACCAACTGAGCGATTAGCAGTGTGTCTCAACCAAGACATTAATAACTAAGTGAACAATTTATTATTAATGATGATTGCAATTTTGTAATGAAACACTGCTGTACAACTGAGAGAGGGAGTCGGGCCAGGCCGGGAAAGAATGTCCGTGTCCCGGCACGGGCTCCAACCGGTGTAGCTTGAACGAGTCCATTGTAAATGTTGGGGTGATTGTTCCACCGTGTACCACCTGGGCTCGGCACAGTCTAGCGTGAATCAACCTTAAGCTAGACTTGGCTTTTGAACTAAGGTGTATTATAAA
Source organism: Gonocerus acuteangulatus (assembly GCA_946811695.1). Lineage (NCBI taxonomy): Eukaryota > Metazoa > Arthropoda > Insecta > Hemiptera > Coreidae > Gonocerus > Gonocerus acuteangulatus. Next base: position 93,183,777 of record OX328124.1, on the reverse strand, counting down.
CAGAAGGGAGTTAATATAATCTATATATTACTAATTCAGTCATTGTATATCTACTTTGTACTGTCTACATTCTATTCATATTTTTGTTTGCCATGAGTTTTTGTCATCCAAGTGTCAAAGTTCGTAGAGGTTTTACTGGAAATGTGCTTCATCCACTTGCAATATTTCTACCTTTAAAAACTTCTATGTCTTTCTATATTGATGAATTGCTAAGAAAATATAATATGGACGAGTGCAATCCTGTGTCAACCCCAATGATACCTAGTCTTAAACTCGAGCGAAATTCAGAAAAAGTTCTTCCAGGATACCCTTATCTTGTAGAGTCACTCCTTTACCTATCAATTGGTACAAGACCAAATATTTCTTATCGAGTAAGTTTTTTAAACTAGTACAACACGTGTTATGGACATGATCACAGGATGGTAGCAAAACAAATCCTCCTTTACCTCAAAGGGACCTGAAATCTGAGGCTTACCGATCTAACTCCGAAGAAATGTGAGTTCGTTTTCAATACATAATTGTATTGACTTATACATCCTTCCTCAAGAATGAGGATTAAGAATTATTCGCTTCTGTGTAAGTTGGCTACTGTCAGTTTCCCGTGCTTTGTGATGCCTAATCTATCCCACTTCTTCGAAATGTTGTTAACATTTTTTAATACTAAAAAAAGCTGTTCATTTCTATTCAAAGCTTTCCAAATGTCACTAGGAACTGCGCTAAGATGATGCAGTTCCTGCGAGTCTGACTTTTTAACTACTGTTGCACTATTTTGTTCAATACAGGTCAGGATATACCAATTCTTTGGAGAATAATAAACTGTGGCATTTTCTCGTAATTTTAAAACATATGTTCTTTGATAAACTAAATTAGTAAACTAAAAACTAAAACTAACCTAAAATCACAAATTTAGGTCTCTTTTACTAAACTAAACTAATTGCATTACTGACGACGGAGTCCATATGATTAATAATTATACAAATCTAAAACTAAACTAAAACTAAAAATACAACATTAGTTTAGTTTTGCCCATCACTGCCTAGCAACGCATGCTGCCTAGGCTTGCCCGCTCTAACAGACTAAAAATTTAAACCCCTCTAAAAATAATTAAAAATTCGAACATCAAAAAATCTTTTCTTAGCGAGTGTCTAAGTTCTATAGGGAGTGTCCATGCAAAATTACAAGTTTTCCTGTCAAGTGGTTTGGGCTGGGCGATGATAGGTCCCCCTATCATAGTGAGTGAGTGGTATTTGACAAATATATAGTAGACTAGCTGAATACCCGTGCTTCGTCACGGCAGATAAGTAGTTATTTTATTGCGTTGAATAATGCTTCATTAAAATTACGTTACTATACAATTCTGTGCAGTTTATTACAGCACGGTTCCCGTCATACTATATTTTATTAAATGGGCGTTAAAATTTAAAAGTTTATGTTTCCAAGAAGTCATATGGTAACACCCAATATATTTAAGAGTATTACCAAGGTTATAGGCGAGGAGGCTGTGCAAGGGTTCCGGATATTATTACCTCGCCTGGAAAACCTAAGGATATGCCATACATCACAGTTTAACCGGGACTGTCCCGGTATTTTGCAATTGTTTCGGTGTCCCGCCCGGTTTTATCAATGTCCCGGAAAAGGCTGTAAGATGTAAAAAGTAATGAATTCATGTTTATAAGAATCTTTTTTAAATCGGTTACTTTTCTACAATTAACATTGTTACTACTGCTCACAGTGTCAAAGAAATCAAAAGTAATCTAACTGTAAAACGCTGGAACTACCTGCACAGCGCTGCCAGCTGCCAGACACTACTATTTGGCTGAGAGATTGTTTTAAGAAAATCAAGTAGCAAAAAAAGTTCCGTTCTTATTTTTAAGGTTAGGGTAGACTAACAGTTTAGGATTCCCCCTTCCCGTTAGTTGCTAGGCTTAAAACTCACCAACCATTTTGCTTATAATTTGTACTCTTTTTATCCCCCCCCCTGGTATGTCCATCCCATATTAATGTGTCTCGGTTTAACTCTCCAAAAATATGGCAAGCTTATCTGACGGGGACAGGCAGAAAAGAAACGCAATTAAAGCTCTATGAGGGACAGTTAATTTCTTGTAATTCAAGGTCTGCCATCATAGTTGAAATTAACCTCAATTAGAAATAAAGCTAAGAGATAGATAATGTAAGGTAACAGCTGTTCTTTATCGCCCTAGCAACGCAGGCTGCCTAGGCTTGCCTTCTCTAACCAACTCAAACTTTAAACCCCCCTAAAAATGCTTAAAAATACGAATATCAAAAAATCCTTTCTTAGCGAGCGCCTACGTTATTTAGGGAGTGTCCATGCAAAATTTCAAAATTTTCTGTCGAGCGGTTTAGGCTGGGCGTTGATAGATGAGTGAGTGAGTGAGTGAGTGGTATTTGACAAATATATAGTAGATTAAGATAAATCTACGTTTTTAAGAATTAATTTCGACGATATACCAGTACCGATATAATATAATCAGTACCGATATTAAGTTTGATGAAAACTAAAATATTATTTAATGTTCAATTGTTACAGTTCATGAATTATTTACAGGTACATTAATAAACAGGTGAAACAAATAACAATCAAAAGTTGTTCTAGTTTTATTAGCTTTCATTTAAAAGAAAATACATTGAAATCGATTAAGATTTAGAGGCTGTAGCCTTTTTTGAAACACGAAATTCCGTTTAGCCCCACTCTGCACCGCCTAGCCAAATCAATGTCAAGATATATATATATATATATTAATATATTAATTCTGGTGAATGATGACCCGATATATATTTTTTCACTTTTTCTTGTTTATTTTTCTGGCAGGGGGTCGATAAAGTAGTACACACTTTTTTCACTTTAACTACTTTATTTTGTATGTTTCGCCCGACATGTTTCGTGCCTTTTCGCACCTCTTCAGGGGCTTTACTTATATACCTGACTCAAGCTAGGCAACACGACGAGAGGACTTCCTGATAAGGAAAGCCCCTGAAGAGGTGCGAAAAGGCACGAAACAAGTCGGGCGAAACATACAAAATAAAGTAGTTAAAGTGAAAAAAGTGTGTACTACTTTATCGACCCCCTGCCAGAAAAAGAAACAAGAAAAAGTGAAAATATGTATATATATATATATATATATATGCATGTATAATAGTTTTTATATGTATTCATAAAATATTTACTATCTTCCCACGGATTGCGGAAATAAATACCGCTCAGGGGTTCACGGTCCCCCTCGTGTTTTGAAAAAAATATTCAGAGTTAGATTCCATTTAAAGCACCAATGGGATTATTCCGCTTTTACATTCCAGCCCTTCCGTACTCTCCCTTTTTCTTTTTATGAGGGGAATGAATTTCTGAATTTCCATACCACTCTTCTATTTGAATTTCCTTTTATTTCCACTCTAACGTATGAGTAGGTATCATATTGGAATGTCTCCGGCTATTTGTGTTTCAAGAATAATACTACTGTACTTCTTCTTGCTGATGTACTGGAATATTTTGTTCATTCTTAATTCTTGAAGAATTCTGAAGGAGTAACAAATCATTCTTACAAACTGGCAGACCTTCTAACAGGATACTGACAAGTAAACTCACACTTTGAAGGGTTTAAAATAAGAGAGTCCATTTATATCTGCTTGCGCCAAATAAAGTGAACAGACATTCATGCACATAATACATGAGTACCAGCATACATGAGCAGGTTACCATTGGAGAGTGTTGCTCTGATGTTCAAGACATTCGACGAAGCTTCAGGATTACAGAAGAAGAAACATTTCTACGATAACAAGATACATAACATAATAACTGGTGCTTTTATTGTTTTTATTTTATTTTCATTTATGATCAATTCAAAATATAGGTAAAGAGGGAACTCTTCCCTTCACAATGAAAGCTCAACACTTGTTGATAATAATAATAATAATAATAACCCTTTTAAGGTCTATTTGAGACCTTAGAAGGGTTATTTTATTATTTCTTAAATGATGCAGTGAACGGCAAACTGTGATTAATTTCATGACTAATGACTAATTATTCAATGAGTAATCGGGATTTGACTAACGACTAAGTGCTTTCTAGCTTATGATTGATGATTAATGATTAAACATTCTTTGACTAATGATTGATGATCACTGACTAACCTTACTCAGATAATTGATTAAGGACTAAAAAAAGGCCTTGATTTATGATTGACGATTAACTGGTTCATGAAGGAATTCCAAAGGCCCATGTGTAGTAGACCTGGGCAATACTGGAATAATTTATTCCTTAAATAAATAAAATGGTTATTCCTGAAATAATTATTTCCGGAATAACGGAAATTCTTTAAATGTTATTTCATCGTTAAATAAAACAATTTTCATCAAATAACTAGATGTATTTATTCCTTGAATAATTATTTGACAATTTGATCATTCTTTGAAATAAATCAACATAATTCTAAAAGCTTTATTTCTGAAATAACTATTTGATAAATGATATTTCAGTATTTTTTATTCATTAAATAAATTATTTCACTCAGATGCAAAATAATTATTCCCGAAATAACTTCATCATGAAATAACGTTTGTAATGGATGAGAATAATGCGAATGGTTAATACTACCATCAAAACATGTGTTAAGGAGATAATCCTTTTAACATTATTATTGGGGTCTCCCACCGTGGTCTAGTGGTTAAAGCCTTAGATTCTCATGCAGGAGATGGTGGATTCGATTCCCGCCGGCAGGAATTTTCTCATCTAACGGCTCGTTGAGACAATTCCTCGCTGCAGTTTGGATGTTGTCGATAATGGCCCTGATGTCGATAAGTCGTAGAAAAAAAAAATAGCGGTGCTAACGTGTTAAATTAGACTTCATTTTTTTTTCTTTTCCTTATCGACATCTAGGCCATTATCGCCAACATCCAAGGTGGAATTAACTCAACGAGCCGTTATATGAGAAAATTCCTCCCGGTGGGAATCGAACCCTCCCCCCCCCCCCCAAAAAAAAGACTGATTTAACACGTTAGCACCGCATTTTTTTTTTTTTCTACGACCCATCGACATCAGGGCCATTATCGCCAACACAGCTCAATGAGGCTTCACAGGAAAACATGTATTTAGAGGATTTTTTTTGTATAAATTAAGATATCAGAATATATTATTCCATCAAATAATCATTTCGGGAATAAATATATCATTAATCATGAAATAATTTAATCCTTGAAATAATTATTTCCGAAATAATATTTTAAAAAATTATAAAATAAATTATTTCTGAAATAATCTGTTAAGGTTATTTCATGATTTATTCCGAAAATATTATTTCAATAAATTATGCCCAGGTCTAATGTGTAGGATTTTTTTTTTTTTTTTTTTTTTTTTTTTTTTTTTTTTTTTTTTTTTTTTTTTTTTTTTACGGCGCATCTACAACTTGGCCATTAGCGCCGGGCTATCTACAGGTTGCCACCCTTTTATAATGCCAACAGCACGTGGTCGGTCACCCATCCAGGTATTGTAGGATAGTATGTGTAAACAATTTGGTATTAACCTAATACTAAATGTATTTACAACGTTAGTCATGTCAATCACAAATCTGATAGTACAGACTATCAATGATTGACGAGTAACGATTGATTGCTGACTAACTTCACATACGGTTAATATGACCTATGATTAATGATTAACTCAAGTTGTGATTAACTTATTTCATCCTATAATTGATTAGTCATAAGTAAAATTTAATCGATTTGTCAATCATTTAGTTGATTTGTTCCTTACTCTGAAATGATGTTAAAGATCTCGATGAGAACGACAACTTTCCTCCTTTAAAAAATGTTGATATCTCAACCGTTTAGGAATTATTTCTCTTGATGCCAATAATTTTAACGGTTCAAAGTTATAGAAAATTGGCTCTCTTCAACTATTTCAGATATGTGAAATGGTTTCCTTTACCTCCAGTGAATATATATATATATATATATATATATATATATATATATATATATATATATATATATATATATATATATATATATATCTGTTTTTTTCGGTATCCATTTGGTAGGATTGATGAAAATTTGAAGAAATGTTTACATGAGTACAACCTCAATACATACCTACTTCGGAAAGTGGAAAATGTATCTTCAAGTGAAACGACTATGTTGGTGGATATTTCATACTGTAAAACATAAGTAACATGAATGTTATATAGGAGGAGATCTAGGTTTCCTAGGAGTAGGCAGTAATTGGATCGCTTTGACCTTGGGAGCGAACGGTGTTTGCAAATAGAATGAAGGCAAATTGTATGCAGATTAAATTTCATTCAAATACGCTTATGTATATTGATGTAAATTCTTGACACTATTTTATATAAAGGCCTTTCCATTCCTTAGACTTCTTGGCTCTCATGTTTAGGATATTAAGCATTCATATTTTATTTAGAATAGAGATTTCCCGCTATTTCCAGGTATTTATTTATAAGTGGTTTTCTACTATGGCAATTTCATTCCTCCAAGATGGTTCTTACGTTGTTTAAAGAACCAGCATTTTATCAAAATTTTGATTCGGTATGAGTGCGGTGTATGTTTAGTGTGACTATATTTATTTTATATAACATTCAATGGTGCTAATGACTTAGGTAGTCGAAGCACCTTAATAAAAAACACGAGATCCAAATGTAGTTCCCAGAACATAAAATGTGAAATTGCACTTATTATATTAGGCATTCACTAAACAAAATAGCTATTATTCATCGGAGGAACGTACAATTAAACAATTTAATTAATTAACAAAAAGAACACCTAAGCAGTTTGTAATTCCAAAGTAATATGAAGATATAAATTATTTTAAGTTATTTTTGACATTTCATTTATTTATTTAAAGGGACAAAGAGTTTATAAATATCATCGCACAATGATAATATTTTTAATGCTGATGTTTATTAACTCTCTCTCTCTCTCTCTCTCTCTCTCTCTCTCTCTCTTTTATTTTTGCGAAAAGACACTACCCGTTGTGGGAACCGAACCCACTCACATAAATCTAAAGGATAAAAGCTATTTGGGTTTATTCGTTAAAATTCAACACTTTGTTGAAGGATGTGTTCATTAATACAGACCCTGCATGTCAGGTATTTTAATATAAAACAGGAGTTATATTAACTATAATAAATTATAATAAAATAAAAACTTTATTAGATGAAAAAAAGAGTATTCACGGCCTATAAAATGATGTCTTAATGGGATGTTTCCATTAGGTTGGTCTATGTACTAACTTCTTTTTAGGTTCATTGTACTGTCGGAAGAGTGGCTTTTTGTGGAATGCTTAGTCCAGAGAGCGGAAGCAGCGCCATTATCTTGGTTGTAATAGTAAACCAGGGAGGTGCAAAAGCACAGGCATTATGGAGGAAAAGCTTTTAGAATGGAAGGTCAAGCAGTCTATAGCATCCACTATGCCTTAAGCATGGATTTTAAAACGAGAACTGAGTTTAGTGTAGTTTCTAAAATTAATTAGAATAAATTATGTTTTTGGTGCTTATAATGATGTGTTGGATTCACTCTAGCACAGTGGAGGTTTTTTTTTTTTTTTTTTTTTTTTTTTTTTTTTTTTTTTTTTTTTTTTTTTTTTTTTTTTTTTTTTTTTTTTGTGAATAAGGTAAAAGCATCACCTCTAGCCTTTAGATAACCCGTCCCACAAATCTATGATATGTATAAGTGGACAAAATTATTTAAATAATTAAATATTTATACTTGTTTAAAAATATCGGTGCTACTCATTAAAATATTTATTTTAATACATTTCTTCAAAAAATACATTTTTTATATTTGTATTCTGGATGTAATGGAAATTTGTTTATATTCATAAGGAACTCGAAGAAAAACTACTACGAGAGACCTCCCGTAAATCTTTTAAAATAAAATGTTTAAAGAATGGCAGCAGATTGGGGCTTAAAACTAAACCTAGAAATTAACAATATAACCTTACATCGGGCGCAATGGTTCTACTGCGACGGTTGGGTGGTTTTTACGGTACCTCCGTCCTTTACCTCAACACAAGATACTCCTCACCCCAGTACCTTCCTCGGTCGGTCCCGTCTACACGGCAACCCCCTTTAATTACCTGTCATATCGATAGGGAAATGAATACAGTGTCACCGTCCCAGGGTCAGCGTCCCCACACCCGTTTTTGAATTTTCTTAAAAATATTTTTTTTCCCAGCATTTGGATCATTTCAACAGCACTTTCAAAGCGGTTTACTGATATAATCGTAATAAGTCGTTTGGTAAATGATTTTGTTATAAACATGTGAAAAGGAGTTATTATCTTAGGCCGGCCATACACGTTCCGGTATACCGGAGAGGTTTACCTCCACAAGTGACCTGCGCAGGTAAACCGGAGCGTGTGTGCCAGCCCTTCCTGTATACCTGTGCAGGCGTAGCGACCTGTACAGGTATGCCGGAGAAGAATCAAAATTCAATTCTTCTTACCTGCGCAGGCAAGTAGACCGGAACGTGTGTGTGAGTCATCCGGTATACCTGCGCAGGTGTGAGGCTAGTTGTGGCAAATACTCTGATCACAGAGCTTCGTGTTTTGCTTAACTTTCAGTCTATTCTCTGCACTCGCGTACCAGTGGTTATTTAGAACGTTTCTATATTTTTTACGTTTGTTTACAGTGTTAGTCATCATGTTTGTCCGAAAACCGAATTCTCGAGGAATTCATTGAAATTTATCGATCAGAACCCTGTTTGTGGCTAGTTAAGAGCAAGGAATACCATAACCGGGCGTTTTCTTCCTCATTTGCAGTTTATCGCCTCTAACTAACCCAATAAAGCAATCACTTCATCTTATCGGATTGTCATGTCTAGACTGTAGAAATCCTTCACCCGTCCGATTTACCGGAGCGTGTGTGGCCTCTCGCCTGTACAGGTATACCGGAGAAGTACAGGTAACCCAAAAAAATTTGAACCGTGTGTTCAGTGTAACGGAAGCTTGAGTAGGGGGTTATTCTAGTGTATTTTTGAGAAGTTAAAGAGTTCAAAGACTGAAAATATCTTTATTTATAATGAAAACTCACTTTTACCCAATATTGATGGGCTTCCCAAATAATTTTTTTATTCTTTACATTATTTTGACTGTCGGCGATTAGTATACATCTACAGATAGTAAATATGCACTGGTTGGGGCGATAAAGCTCTCTGAGAGAGCTGGGGGGTCTGAAACTGAACATAATATCCTTTGCGCTACCGCAAAATCAGTGCTTTCACTATTTATTTTTAACACTTTCCTCCGAAGGAAAGTAGCTATTGAGGTTGCACTCATGACGTAATTTTTGAAAAATTTCTTCAAATATTTATCGATCCTACCTAGTAGACACCAAATATGACCCCCGTTAAAATTTATATATTTATATATATATATATATATGTCTGTTAACACGATAGCGGCCAGAGTTTTTGTTTTTTCGTTACGAAACTTGGTATATAGCATTCAATTAGCAAACGATTGAACGAGTTCGTTAACCACCAAAATCGGTCCACCGGAAGGGGGGGGGGGGGTTTACCCCGAACCTAAAACACTAATTTGACCATGCCAGACGTAATATTTGTTATATTTCAACGAAACGTGGTATTTGTAGAAGTAATCTAGAGAGAAAAGTGAGATGTAAAAATAAACTAAATCGGTTCATTAGAAGGGGGGGTTTACTTCGGACCCAAAATACCAATTCGCCACTACCAGCCTTGATTTTTGTTATATTTCGACGAAACTTGGTATTCGTAGTGGTAATCTAGAGAGAAAAGTGAGATGTAAAAATAAACTAAATCGGTTCATTAGAAGGGGGGGGGGTTACCTCGGACCCACAATACCAATTCGCCACTACAAGCCGTGATTTTTGTTATATTTCGACGAAACTTGGTATTCGTTGTGGTAATCTAGAGAGAAAAGTGGAATGTAAAAATAAACTAAATCGGTTCATTAGAAGGGGGGGGGGGTTTACTTCGGACCCAAAATACCTATTCGCCACTACCAGCCTTGATTTTTGTTATATTTCGACGAAACTTGGTATTCGTAGTGGTAATCTAGAGAGAAAAGTGAGATGTAAAAATAAACTAAATCGGTTCATTAGAAGGGGGGGGGGGGTTTACTTCGGCCCCAAAATACCATTTCGCCACTACCAGCCTTGATTTTTGTTATATTTCGACGAAACTTGGTATTCGTAGTGGTAACTAGAGAGAAAAGTGAGATGTAAAAATAAACTAAATCGGTTCATTAGAAGGGGGGGGGGGGGGTTACCTCGGACCCACAATACCAATTCGCCACTACAAGCCGTGATTTTTGTTATATTTCGACGAAACTTGGTATCCGTAGTGGTAATCTAGAGAGAAAAGTGAGATGTAAAAATAAACTAAATCGGTTCATTAGAAGGGGGGGTTTACTTCGGACCCAAAATACCAATTCGCCACTACCAGCCTTGATTTTTGTTACATTTCGACGAAACTTGGTATTCGTAGTGGTAATCTAGAGAGAAAAGTGAGATGTAAAAATAAACTAAATCAGTTCATTAGAAGGGGGGGGGGGTTACCTCGGACCCACAATACCAATTCGTCACTACAAGCCGTGATTTTTGTTATATTTCGACGAAACTTGGTATTTGTAGAAGTAATCTAGAGAGAAAAGTGAGATGTAAAAATAAACTAAATCGGTTCATTAGAAGGGGGGGTTTACTTTGGACCCACAATACCAATTCGCCACTACCAGCCGTGATTTTTGTTATATTTCGACGAAACTCGGTATTTGTAGTGGTAATCTACAGGTAAAAATGTGTTGTAAAAATAAACTAAATCGGTTTGTTCGGAGGGGGGGGGGGGTTACTCCGGACTCAAATTACTAATATACTCATACCGGTCGTAATTTCTGCTGTATTGTAACGAAACGCGGTATACCTCGTGGGTAACTCATGGGAAAGAAGTGTTGTAAAAATGAGCTACATCGGCCAATAGGAAAGGGGGGTTTACCTTGTAATATACTTCAATATAATTAGCTTGCCAGTCGTAGGTTCGCAAGACTGCCGCAAGGAGCACTATCTCCCACTAGAGGGACTGTATCCTGTTCCTGCGTCAGATCAAAAGACGAAAATATGAAGTTTTTTGTATTTATTAAGTAGTGTAGTAGGTGCCATGTGTAAACATAACTCTAGAAGCAAATTAATTACAAAATTAATAATTGAACAGTTACTCATTACAAAATTAAAAGAGAACTATTCATGTTTTTATTTTATTTATGTGGGATATTTTAAGCAAATTGTTCTGGAAACCAATCTACACTACCGAAATTCTGAGGAAAGTGCTTAGTTATGCAGCTCCTGCGTGACGGACTTTTTTGGCATTTAGCTGATTCATTTATTTGCAAGATTGTAATTTTTACTTCATTCTTTAGAAGTCTAAGAAGGTTCTCAATTTCTTTTACACCTTAAAATATAGGAATTTTATAAGTCCGAAAAATTGCGGCTGTCCTATTAGGACGGGTGCGCCCGATTACGCTACTTCCGGGAACCAGGAATAAATACAAGGACGGAAAATCTTAAAGGAATAACAAACAAAACGCTAGACTTTACTAATCAGAAACAACCACCAGACAGCTGTATAGAGAACTCACGCCCAAAATAACTTGAAGCTGTATAGAATTTATTATACGATAGGTTCCTAATGCCCAGAATACAAATTAAATGGAAATACCCCAACGATTCAGACAGAGTGCTTGGCGTCATATTATTCTGCAGTGGCACAAAATATTGTCTCATACAGCACTCTGAATTGGATAAAAAGTTTATAAAATACCTCAAAATACAAAGCATTATTGTGAAGTATTCTTCGTAAGAGAATTATTTTAAAAAAACTTACATTTTAGAAAGAATAATCCCGGTAGGCCGAATTCTTTTTGTATTTCAGGGAAAACAACTTCGTGGTTATCTTTGTCCAAATTTTTTTTTGTTTATTTTCTTGTAGTTTATATTTTGTTTGAGTACCAGTAGTGTTGTCTGCAAGGCTGGAACTTGAACACAAAAACTTCCCTGTTCTCGCTCGGATGCGCTGTCAATTAAGATAACGGGCTTTGACCCAAAAAATGGCAAATTAATTCAATCAAATAAGCCAAAGCTTCAGATAGACGCGCTACATCTAAATAAGATTATTTTCATACAAGGCTCAGAGTAGGTGTCCCTATTTTGTTTAAATTTACTAAAGCTGGCATACTGGCAGACTCTATTGATTGGGCCAAAACAATTACACGGCCTGTATGCCTTGATGTATGTCTGATGGCTAAACGTAAGATATCGTGTATACATAAGCGTTACTGAAAAGTAGATTTTTTTTTAGTACACAGACGACGGCGATTATAATCCAAAATAAACCAAAAGATATATCCAAAATATGCTGCACAAAGTCACTATTCCACCAATACAAAGTCGCGGGCACCGCTAGTGTTATATTAAATGTTAATTGAAATTTGTGTGTTTAAGTACATGTGTGAATTATGTTTGATAATTTAAAACATCAAAGATTATTTGCTTCACAAAGGACTTATGCTGCATTAATGGCCTAAAAGGTTGACATACCAATAATACAATGTAAAAAAAAAAATGTATACACACATAGGACGTACTACGCTAAGAGAGACTACATTAGGCGAAAAATAAAGTTTTGTACATTAAATTCACTTTTTAAACCTCAGTATAATAAACTTAAATCATAGTGGAATAAATACTGTTATTATATGAAAATAACATTGCCTGGCTTCATATGAATATGTCGCTTTGTCGTCTGTAAAAAAAAACAAAACCTAATTGGTATTCTGAATGGCAGGCAGTTCCTTTCATATTCATTTTAAAAGTTCTTGTTCGGCAAGACCTAAGCAAGCACAAATTGCGAAGACCCAATTCCCAAGATGGTAGACCACTTTACGAAAATGAAATACTCCTGGAACGATTGAATTACCTGAGGGCTGAAGGTAATTTTCTATCTGACTTGAGGATTTTATATTGTTTTCGTCTTTTAAAAAAATATTTCTTCGCACGTTAGTAGAGAGGTTTGCTAAGAAGAGGGGGGAAGAAGGAGTGAGAGAGGGGGGAGAAAGAGAGAAGAGAAATTAGAAAGAGAGACAGACAGAGAGAGACATATTGATAGTAGAATTGACAATAAGATATAGAGAGAGAGATAAATGAGAAATGCTAGGATAAATGAGAAAGAGATTGAGAGGTGGATTAAGAGAGAAGGAAAGAGGAAGAGAGGGAGAGGGATAGGAGAAATGAGAACGAGTGACAGGGGGAGAGAATGAGCGGAGGAATGAGAGAGAGATATCGAGAAAGAGATAGCACGAGAGAGATAGAAAGAGTGAGAGGACAAATGAGATGACTATATAGAGAGAGAGATATGTAGTAGTGATCGCTAACAAGAGAGAATATTGGCACTCGCCTAGATTTGCAGGAATCTTGAGAGTGAAGCGTCAGTGGAAAACCTTCCACTTTACGATTTCTCACTATTTCAAATCCAGAACTTCTCGACAATCCAACTCCTTATTACTTATATCTGCATTCCTCACATGCTGTCCTCCTTTCATAACCATCTCTGTCGTTATCCAACCAACCTATGCCTATGCCTATGCCATTAGATGTGCCTTATAGCAAACCACCTAACGAGACGTTTTCGCCATTTTACCCACTCTTTGCTTATGACTAGGGTCTTTGAAAAATATAAAATAGAAGAAACTCCTATAAACAAATTTCAGAATGCACCATATGGCTACGGTCTTTAAGATAGAACAAAATCCTATAAACGAATTTCCGAATGCACCAGTTTCAATCAACTTTACCTACACGGTAGTATTTGCAGCAGAGTGGTTGTAGCTTTATTCTGTGGAGTTGCTAGTAGTTAACCCTTAGAATGCTAGCGGATCTGAGAGGGACCGACCGCCGGGTGCTACGAGCTTTGAGAGCCGATCCTACCCCCAGTGCTAGCCTATTTTCCACCCTCCGCGTGGGACTTTGGTTTGGAACAAGACTATACTCAGTCAGAGCTCCCGCCTTGGGTCGCTCTTATTACGTAGATATATAACAGGGGACATGCAAAATTGCTTGTTTTGTTGTAATTTAAGATGCTAATTTCATTAATTGTGTGTACTTTAGTGTGACCTTTTCAATTATTATAACAAGTTTCTTATTAAAATTAATAAATAAACAGTTTCTAAAATAATATTTCAATTGTTTCCGAAATATTTTAGTTTTAAATTTAGCACTATTAGCCCTGTTAGTATGAATGCACCCTTTTATCAAAATACTCATGAAAACACTTTCTCTTCTCTTCATTTTACCCATTTTATGATTTATATCATTGTTATGATTCTTCAATTTATTTAGTAATTTTTTTAAAATATTGATTGATCTTTATTGATAATTTACAATCTGTACAGTTATCTACAATAAGTAATTATTTAGTAAATAACTGGGTCTTTTTTTACTAAAAACTAATCATTTTATTTTTATATGCAACTCATAAAACTGGTTACGTCCAATAATTACTTGCTGGAAAAAAAACAACACTTTTTTAAAATTTGTGTTTTGTATTTATTTTAAAAACAAATTTATTTATAATAAGTAGTATAGGCGCTAATGACCTACATGTAGATGCGCCGTAAAAAAATAATAATAAAAAAAATAAGTAGTATATTAATTACTATTAATTAATAAATAGTAATATAATAATAAAGTAATGAATTAGAAATAAATAGTAGGTATATAACAAAAATATTAATAATAAACTTATAAATATAAAAATAAATAATAAACCAAAACTAGTACTGAGAAATATTTGTTAGGGTCATATTTCCCCACCCCTAATTTAGCCTAAAGGTGGGAAAAGGTTTGGCAAATTTTAGTAAAGTGTCTGCAAACAATAGAAATAACAAGCCAACCCCTGCAGGTAGCCGCCTTGCTACAGTCTGAATTGGTGGTAATGGACCTTTCAGGTGGTCTAGGACACTCCGCTCGAGATAAAGTTAGCTTCCACTCACAATAACACCGGGAAAAACACACGTAAAGACATTCTTCTGCTATCTAACGGATAGCTAAGTAACTAGACTAGTTGTACAGCCTGATACAAGAGATCTCTGGCCTTTCTGGAAGCAGAGATTATACAAAGAATATGAAAACGAATATATTCGTATGTCGCACTCTGAGGAAAGTCCCGGCTGCACGAATATATTCGTGCTTCGCACTCAGAGCATTTTTTTAGAGAACGAATATATTCGTTTATACCACGGAAAGGGTTAATTCACTCGGATGACCACTGGTGGATTCTTGGCTTGGTGCTATTTTGAACAAATGTACCTTGGAGATTCTGTTTTTGGCGCGAAAACGTAATATAGCAAAGGATTTCCACATTTTCAGTTCACACATTCAGTTCAAATATCAAGGTTGGGATGTCACAGTTTGGCCTCAAGGTTTGGACTGTACGCATATAGCTCAGTGCTATATAACCGGGAGTGCACAGTCCAGTTATAGTAGTCCCACTGTATGTGAAGCAAATATCCTCTTGACCAAACACGTCAGGCCCGCTCTGCACAGTCCCGGCCTCATTGGGCTGTACAGTTGATATATTGGGGTTTTAATTATATTTATAATTATAGTTATAATTATACAATAAATTATATTGGGGTTTTCAAGAATTCAATTCACGGAAAACCTTAAGGTTTAGACTGCGCACCCCAGATCCTGACATTTTCCTCTCCGTGGAAGGGCACCCTACGATAGTGAGTTCATCGGTCATGTAACAATACATCGATTTTGGCAGAAAATTAAATTCCGAATTTGGCTGAAATAGATTTTTATATATTTCTAAGAATTGCTGTTCTAAAAGAGCAATTGAAACTACAGGTAGTTATTTACTTTCCAAATAACAGATGTCATAACCTGAATTTGGAACATTTATGAAGCCAAATCATTTGAATATGTTTTCTACTTTGATTCCCACAACTGTGTTACAAAAATACTTCGTTCACTTATTCGCATGTACAAAATAATAAATAACTTGTTCAGCCCTTAAGGAGTTGCATCTATCACATTGGCGACGAGGATAAAGTTTTAAGCATAAAGAAAGTAATGCCTAAGAGAAGAGGAACACACAGAAACATCGATGAAGATTGTCGCTCAGTCTTGCGATCTTCTAATAGTTTTCAGGGACCAATACAGGAGGCTACGGTAAGATCGATTAATCATAATTATCCTAAACTCGATTCATTCAATGGCTCTGAAGGTGAAGAACTGAAATACTGGCTACAACGCTTTAAAATCTCTGTGAGGACATCGGGGATTACAGATGACAGCTTACAAAGAGATATTTTGCTATCTCATATGGGTTCAGAGCCATTCAAGATATTAGTAGACCATTTTTATCCAGAAGATGTAAGTGAACAATGTCTGGATAGTATTATTGATGTCCTAAAGCAGCGTTTTTATAAACTAGACAACCCTCTTACTGCGCGTATAAAATTTGCTCACAGGTATAGGCACGAGGGAGAGACCGTACAACATTTCATTGACGATTTAAGAAGCTTATCTTCTTCTTGTGAATTTCAGAGTACTCTGGACGAGCACATGAGGGACCAGCTCATTATTAGCATTAATAATGAGTGTTGGCAGCGGGAATTAATACGATTACATTCTACTGCAACGGCGGTTTTCGCAGACGTCCACAAAACCGCACTGCTATTAGAAAATGTTGACACCCAACAAAAACATTTGCAATCTCTTAGCTTAGGACAGAAAAATCATGTGAACAAAGTTAACCATGACAAACACAGTAAGAGGGTGCTTTTTCAAAAAAGGGAGTCCACTGTTTCAGATGTGGAAACAAATTGCATAAGAATTCAGACTGTCCTGCCCGAAAAACAACATGTAGGGCATGCCACAGGCCTAATCATTTCGCAAAAGCTTGCATAGTTTCGGGAAATGCTATTATTGAACGAGGAGCAGTATCGAAGTTATCATCACGGTTGAGTGCTCGTTCTAAATCTAACTCCAGTTATTCAGATGAAGAAAGCATCAATTCACAATCTTTTAAATCAAACATTCACTCTTTGAAAGAAAATATTACTAAGGCGTCTAAGGTTATACTTAAGGTGAAGTTAAATAAGAAAGGTGTTAACATGCTTTACGATCCTGGAGCCTGTTACTCAATCATTAGTGAATCTATTTGGAAAGCTTTAGGCTCACCTGAGTTAAAGCAAGCGAACGACCTGACAGCATACACTGGGCATACAGTTACAGTATTAGGAGCAAAAAAAGTACAGGTTACAGCTTTTGATCGAATTAAAATGCTACTCGTCTATATTATAAAAGGAGAAGATGTTCCATTATTTGGGCTGGATTGGGTTCTTGCTTTTCGTCTCCCATTACCAGCAGGAGCCATTTTATGTAATGTAAAAGACGAGAAATTATCTCATATCAAAACACGCTTCTCGTCATCACGGAACTCCGGCAGGGACCAGGAAACTCGACTGCAGCAGTTACTTTTTAATTCCCGGTGTTCACCTCAACAAACAATCGGTAGGGCACCAGAAGAAGTTCTTTATGGTAGAAGACTAAGATCTTCTTTCGATTTATTGAAGCCCGATTTATCCCGGAACATTGACAAGGCACTCGTCAAGCAGAAGGTGTATCACGACCGGAAGTCTAAGTCTCGAGATTTTAGCGTCAATGAGGAAGTATGGGTACAGAACCCAAACGGAAAAGGGTTTACAAAATGGAAAATAGTGAACAATACAGCTCAATACTCCTACGACGTTGAGGTTGGCGGAAAAATTAAAAAGAAAGAAAAATAAAAAGAAAAAAAGAAGCTTGGGGACCAGCATCCATCAGCAAACATACGGCGAAAGCGCTCATCGGCGGGGGGAAGATGTCATAACCTGAATTTGGAACATTTATGAAGCCAAATCATTTGAATATGTTTTCTACTTTGATTCCCACATCTGTGTTACAAAAATACTTCGTTCACTTATTCGCATGTACAAAATAATAAATAACTTGTTCAGCCCTTAAGCAGTTGCATCTATCACAACATTATTGCAAATAAATATATTTTTTTCACAGCCGAAGTAAACGTTGGAACATTTTGCGGCCTAATAAAGTCCTGACCATATATCTGTGCAATACAGACTAAAATTATCCCATATTTATCTATAATGGTTAGACCATGTTGAACGAAATAAAAGGACGGTACAATATTGGCTCAACTAAAATTGTAAAGATCTAGAATTTCTTGGGTAGACCTTGGAAACGTAACAAACTAAAAACCTCCACGAGACTGAAAAAAACACTGCCCTGGTGGATCATGATATAAAATTGTATCACAAAATAAATTGGCGTATATAGAAAATAATTTCGGGAGGCTGGAAAAATTTCGGGAGGGGTTGTGAGCATTTAGGGGGGTATATAGTACTGACAATCTAGAACTTGGAATAGTTACTTAATTAAAACACTATTACACCCCAAAAAATATGTTTTCTGAACTAAGTAATCTTATTTAATTTATTTTTAAATGTATGAAAAATTATTACCGAATTCGGGAGGGAGGGGGCTGCAAGTCCCTACATGCCTAAAAATCACACTTTCAATATCGACACAGTTAAAATTGTAGATAAAGAGACGAATTAATAAAGGAAAATATACTTTAATTGAGAATAGGAAAAAGGAAGTTTATAAAAAAACGAAATCTGGATAAAATATTCTGTTTTAAATTGATAGACTATACTTGAAAAATAAAGACTTCTTTAACCTTTGGATGCCTATTAGGGGGGAGAAATTGGCCCCCCTTTTCTTTATTTTATTCATAACTCTGGTACCCCAAGGCAATCGGCTTAACATTTGATCTACGGTGGTATGTCAGACTAGATATGAGCCGGCCTGCGGAAACTTCTCTGAGGTTGAGGGTGTGATTTGTATTTTAAGTGCTCCTGAAGAGGCGTCAAGGGGACATGAAACATGTAAAGCAAAATAAAGGATTTTGAATGAATCAGGTCACCGTCTTATAATAATGAATTTTGGAATGCTTTAGGCTCTACTTTGGGGTTCAGCGACTCTATTGTCTTAGAATAGTTTTAGTACATTATTGTCTCAAAACATATAGTGACTTAATCAGGTATTGAATATTCTAGTTCGAATAAGGGTTGTACCATTATCTAATAGTACGAATAGATCTAAAGTTCAGAGGGATTAGTCCCAAACAAAACATGCCGGAAAGAGAGAGCCTATAGCTTGGCTAACGGACAGCTACAAGCCTGCTCGCCCCGGGAAAACCTACCCAAACACAAGCCAATTTGCCTGGCAGGCTATTGGTTTTCCGAACCCAGCCATGTTTTGTTGCAAAAGGCAAGCAATTCTGAATTTAATCAGACCATTGCTTATTAGCCCTTTAATTAAACATCACCTCTAGTTAGTTCGGCCCGTACAAATTAAAACAAGCTTTTGGAACAGAAAAAAGAGTAAAGAAAATCAATTTTATCAATTCCGTTATTTATCATTCCGACAATACATTCTCTTCTAACGATTCTGATGAAATATCAGTATAAAATAAGCTAATAATACGTATAGTCATTCAGACATTTGGAGTTTTCTTTCTGAGCCTGGACCTTTCGCCATGTGGGAATAAATTTCGATGAGACATGCCTATTTTAAAAAATCCGTAGCCGACAAAACAAACACAGTATATCAGGTAGGTTCAGATAAATATGTTTTTTTTTTTTTTTTTTTTTGTATTCTAATTCCTTTTTTTTTTCTTTTCTTTTGTTTCATTGTTTTTCCTTTATGTTCTACACTTAGAATGTAATCATAAAGAATAGAAAAAATATTAAGCTGTAATCAATTACATGCTATGTACATTTGTCATGTACGGCACATGTAGAAAATAAAATTAACTCCCTTCCTTAAGGGATACTTAGGGAAGGAAATAAATAATATATATATATATATATATATATATATATATATATATATATATATATATATATATATATATATATATATATTACTGTAAACTCATTTGGTAAAGTAATATGGTTTGAACCATATTGCGAAAAATTTAGAATTTTATTATTAAAATGTATTCCTGCTTTGAATGTTGCTTAATTTGTTAATGAAGGGGTTCTTTAATATTTAAAAACATTGGCTGGCTAAAAGAAATACTGTTAAATTTCAATCAATAGATTGATTGAAATTTAGCAGTCCAGAAACGTAATACATATTGTGCATATTTATTAAAACTATAATCTTATGGGACATTATGGTAAATCTACTGTTAATCCAAAACTTTGTCAATAAGAAATCATTCTTTTTTTTTTTTTTTTTTTTTTTTTTTTTTTTTTTTTTTTTTTTTTTTTTTTTTTTTTTTTTTTTTTTTCTTTTTTTTATTAACGGAATATAACATCTGGCATACGAAAAATAATCATTGCTGTAATATCGTCCCTACTATGTCAAAATATCGAATATGAAAAATTTCGTTTTACAGATTCAATAATTTGCTCTTGCATTGTGGACGATACGGCTTGTCGCAAGTATAACCCTTTTAGAATATGTTCGTTTGCTCCGATTTTCATGTTCGAGAGTTTGAGTTGGTAGGGACGATATTTCCTCTGTAGTATGCATTGAACTACAGTTTAATTCAAATTTAATTGTTACAATGATATTGTACATTGAAGCGTAAAACATTTATGCAATAGAAATTATAATATACGAACAATCTATAAATCCGAGGGCCGAATTTGTATCTCTCTTGCTTACACAATATACCAGCCTAAATCTTGTAATCTCCGTCAGATGAATGCTCGTATCAATTTCGAATAACGTTAATTGCCGTCAAGGACAGAAATTGTGTTGATTGCGTCTGTTGGGGAAGTAAAGGCAGCCATTAATTAGACTAGCTATAGCAGAAACAGACACGTTGCATAACTAACAACGAATTGCAGATGGCAATCCAGTCAGTTTTACCAAACTCCAAGCCTCACTTAATTAACAATCCCTCCAACCCACCTTCGAATTCAACTACAGGCTCAGATGGTAATATGTTATTCCTAATATTAAATCATTTGGCTTCAAATGAAGTTGTGTTCAATATATTGTCGAACATCACAATACATCACCTTTACGAAAATAAGGAACATATCCAATACTTCTAAAACTCAAGAGGAAAACAAAAGTATTTATTATAGCTGCTAGGACATGGAAACTTCGGGCTGAGCACAACCTCTGCCTTGCCTATGAAGAAAAAATACAAAAAGACCGACTCGCAGGAACTCCGTCATCTTAGCGCGGCTCCGGTCATATCGCTACTGCTTTTTTTCCTACGGCGCACAGTGGTCCAAATCCAGCCATCATGGTGCAAAAAATACTTTGATTGGACGGATTGCCTTCAAACTCGGCATGATGTTTATTGAATGGTTGAGAAGGTGTTTTATGAGGTTTATGACAAAATAGGTAAGGGTGGGGGTAAGAGGGAGAGTGGGAGGTACTTTTCAATTGCTTTTCGTTGAAGGATTTTGTTCAAATCTTGTATGATGTTCATTGAAGGGTTGAGAAGGTGATTTGTGAGGAATATGACTAAATAGGAGAAGGTTGTGGTGGGGTTGAGAGGCCGACCCCTTTTCCCCGAGCTTGTTGAAGGTATGGCATCCACTTCGCCAGCAAGAAAAATAATTACTTCTAACCACGATGAAAACTTAGATTCAAATTTAGATTCATCCCTGTTAGTCTTCCTCCATCTGGCCATATGATTTGAATATAAAATTTTGAGTGTTTTTCTAGCACGGTCAACTTCTGTAAGACCAAATGCTTGGACGGCCCTTCTATAAAAAATTTCAAACGATTTCGAAGTAATAATGAGCTGTCCAAAATCTCTTCTACGTTACATCTCTCTTAATAAAACAATAAATAAATTTAAAAAAGGTGTCTTTTAAGTTATTTTTTGGGTAATGGCACTTCTATATTTGAAGATCAATAATCTATTATGGACTAAGTGACAAAAAAACAGTTAACAATTTGTATAACGTTCAAAGTGCCAGTTTATACGTATAGAACCCCAGTGCCCAGACTTTCATACTTTTATACAAAAATAAAAATGTCACTCTATAATAATTTTAAGTAATTATTCAGACTTTTTCATGGAAATATTTCACAAGATGTAGCACATTATAGATTATTTATCTTCATTTAAAAACGGTGCAAATCAGAGTTTTATTTATTAAAGCATAATAAATGACCAAGTTAAAAAAAAAAAAAAAAAGAATTTACCAAAATCTGTCTTTTACTTCTCAGTAAAAATCGGTTCGTAGAAATATATGTGCACTAGACCTTCACTCAAGAACAACACAAGTAATACTGACCCATATTACTGCCAGCAGATGACCAATGGGTAGGGGTCATCTGCTGTCATAAAAGGGTCAGGGCTACCTGCTACCGCAGCAGGCAGCGCACCGTGCCTTGGTTTTTCACATAAAATTCCCTCCCAATACCAAAGGGGCACCGAGGGGCAGACAAACCTTACATATTCTGTTAGAGGAATGTAAAGGCTACAAGCTGACACAAGTAACTCCGTGATTCCTCGTGATGCTGATGTTTAAAACATTTCAAAATTTCACATACGCGTGTTAAAAAATACTTAACTTTAAAAATCTGTTACCCAACTTCATATCAAGATATTTCGATCGTTTTGTCATATTTATGTAGTCCATCTATGGTACCTTTATTACAGAAAAAATTATTAAAATAAAAAAAAAATATTATGGCATATTAATTAACTAGTATCCTAGGGTTGCAAATAATGTTTGAGCACACATGTATAGAACCGCCATCTTTGAACCGTCTCAGAGACTATATGGATGGACACAAAATTAAAATTTCTTTATTAATATAATATATGGTTACTATAGAACCTGCTAGACATGTTTTGGTGTTTCTTAAAAAATGTTGTGTTTTTCGATTTTTTGCACCATGATGGCTGGATTTAGACCACTGTGCGGCGCATCGACATCTAGGCGCCAGCTAGTCCTATTAGTAAAGGAATAGTAGCAGTTATCTCTGGGCTTTGATCGTTCGTGAAAATAGATTTAAGGCGCTACAACAGGAAACTGAGAGTATCATGGCGAATTCCCCCACCTTCTTCAACGTTCGCTATTGGAAACACTATAACAATGTTTCACATTTTCATACCTTGTTTTAGTCAAATACTCGTTTTACTGTTAAATGCAATTAAAATGGGAAATAACCAGTTAAAACTTTAGGTCAACAAATACATAAACCCGTTCAAAAGACCAAAACAAACCACTGCTAATTTTGAAGTCCTTTTTTCTCCATTGGAATAGTGGTTTTCTCTCTATTCGTTTTATTTTCCGTTTTAGTTTCCGGTTCAACAATTATATAGTGACGTATTACTATCTCTTATGGTATTATTACTTCCTTACTCCCCGGCTCTACAGGTATTAGTGACCCTTGACCCTCCGAACTATCCCCTTCCATCCGAAACGGTCCATGGCAGCGTTCCTCCAATTTTTGACACCCATCTTATCAGCATCTCTTGCTACTTCGTCTTTCTTTCCTTTCCTGTCACAGTATGACCCACCCATCGCAGACTACCTGCTTTTTCTAAAATTACCAATATCGTGAATCTTCTGTTTGGCTGCGATTCCATCTGACATTTTCCGTCAATCTATACTGCACATATATCCTTCGAATAACATGTAATTATTATAAAAGTTCTATATTAGGTTTTGATTAATTTCTATAATCTATTACGCTTTTTATCCTTCTTTTATTATTGTTGTTCGTTAATTCATATTAACCTGTTAAATAGTAGTATAAGAGTTATACATAGTTGCCATTATAGTATTACTAAGCAAACTCCCCTTGAATAGGGCAATGCACTTAAAACGATGTATGTAAATAAGTAAAATAAATAAATATTACAGAACGACATAATTTACACCATTAGTTTATGATATTATTAAGATATTTATTTTCAAATTGGATAAAGCGTTTCTTCGATGTTTTTATGATTTAATATTTTATAACTTTTTGATGTCCGCCATTATTGATTTAGTGGTAACTCTGAAGTGAAGGGTATAATAATAATTGTTACTTGAAATCGATTTATTAAAGAGTTTTTGAACCATTATGGCAACATATTTGTTAACTTGCAGATTGTAATAACAGTATTAAGGCAAGATTCCGAAGTTGCTTTATTTTATTGTAGGGGATCTGTCAAAATGAAATGTTTAAATTAGTTATTTCATTGAAATAATTCTTAAAAAAAAATTAATTAAAAAGTGCCCTAAAAGCAAAGCAAGAAAAAAAGGATGATTGCTTAATATTCATCATATATTTATATAGCCTTTCGGGGAAATTTAGAATTAATATGCCAAATAAAATAAGAAGCCTTAAGGCTTCGCAATGTACAGGGATTTAAAAATCTTATATTAAAATATTAAGAAAAAGTGATTCCGAAATTGAATATTTTAATTCCTTCCATCCTTTATTGAGAAGGGCATCTAATAATGGCGGATATTGGGTCGGCTGGATCGCGGCATTTATCCAATATTATCTGCCTTTTTTATTGTATTTCACATTCAAGACGCGCCCTCGAGGTTTGCTCCTTTAAATTACAATCGATTAGAATAATATTTGTTTCTTTTCAGTTTGCCAATCTCGATACCCAGATTGCAGACTTGCGAATCGATACTGAATGCCAAGAGGTGAAGAAATATGTGAATATTCTTCATCGGTTTCTTTTCTGCTTATTTCCTTCTTTAAGAGAAATGTATAAAAGAGTAGGCTTGAAACGTTCTCCATATATCAAATATTTTCCAATTATTATGGGTTGTATAGTAAAAAGGAAGAAAATATACTGCCATAAATAACATTCGTAATAACAAAACTTCTTTTGTCCAAGAATTGCACAAAGTAATTTCAGTTCACAACAACTAATCACTTAACAATTACATTATTTCTCATACATTTTTACATGATTCCATAATACAAGATATTTACATATTTTGCTAAAGAGATTGTGCTTGAACAAGCTAAGATAATTGTTATGGTTGTAAGGGCTTTGTTGCATAGAAACATGAGAATGTTATTGACTTGCCCCTTGAGCCTGTTGATGGTTGAACAATCCTGTGCAGACTCTGCTGTGCATAGATGTACAGAAATACTTGAATGTAGAGCATGCAAGGCCTTTGCTTCGAATTGTGCCTCCGTTTATTCAGGGAAAATGGCATGTGCTTGGGGTTGAATTGGCATCTTCAAACACATACAAATATTATTACGGAAAGCAACATCTGCCCGACATTAATTATTTTAGAAATGTGTTACTACAATAATGAGTCGTCTATAATAATGACCTTTTTGACGTTTGATTTCTTCTTTTTTGTTCATTTCGAATAATATTAATCATTCTTTTTTATATTCAACCCTATTAAACATTTTTTTTATTTTGATAATAGAAAAAGTTAAAAAAAAAGAGCTTTATTTCCACGGCTTTTTACACGTTTCGAGTCTCTTGTCGATTTTTTTTTCGTTAGTTTCATTAGCGTATACTAAGAAGAAACAATTATATTTTTTGGATGGTTCGCATTACATCGCATTACATTAGGAGATTATAATTTCTTTATATACTGGGGAATTCATAATATAAAGAACTTTTTATAATTACTACTTTTAATAAAAAATACACAACGTCTTGTCTGTAACTAAAATTGAATTTAATATCCGTTTTTATTGTATAGTTTTATGTAAACTTGTATTTATGCAATAAAATACAATACATGTATAATGATGTATATAAATAAATATGCATCTATGTACTCATGACTCATATAACATTTAATTATTATTTTGAACAGTAATAAAAGAATAAAATAAAACAACACAAAGGAAAATACAATTATACTTAATTCAATATACAGGGTGTATTGCCAGTAGACGACAATACAATTTTTTCTAAAAAAAAAGGTAATGTAACATTGAAAAATATTGTGTTCAAGCAGAGAATGTTGGGTATTTTCTACAAAAAACGCTTTTTTCCAAATAATTTTTAGAACGGCATGTGTCTAGAACAAAAACAGATAGAAATATGGTAGCCTTTAACTATCTTCTATCTATATTAATAGAATACTAAAAATTAATAAATTAAAAAAAAAAGTTAAAAATCGGAGGGGGGTTTTTTTTTTTTTGAACGGCGATTCAACCATATGAGTTTTTTGAGCCATTTTTTTGTGGCAGGTATTAAGGGGAACTTATTTGCGCCTTGTCTAAATCAAAGCGCAAATTGGAAGTTGAATAAAGATCATGAGCATAGGGTTTTGAAAACAAAATTACGTTTGAGGTGGGGAAACGAGTGGATCTTCTCTATATAAAATATATACATCAAATATACTGTACCGAAATAAATTTAATTTGAAAGAATATTAAAACAAAAGAAAAACAGTTTAAAGCGAGACTCACTTACCAACACCTGGGGTGGTACAATTTATCCGGATAGACCAACGGATAGCCAGGTTCAATGAGGTATGAAACCCAGGTGATCCAAATAAAAAAAAAAAAAACACAACAAGATACTCAGAGCTGGTAACTATATTGAGATAAGGTTCCAAAAAAAAACAAAAACAAACATATACCTCTATATATATATCTTAAATATAGTAAATATCTTGAAACACCACAAATAGTTCCCAATAAAAAAAAAATGTAAACACCCATATACCCAAACACAATCAATATCTATGAATACCAAAAAAAAAAATAAAATAAATTCCCAATAAAGGGTAAGCTTGTATATATATATTTTAAATATCATTAATACATAGAAATATCAAGAAGGATTAATATTATTCAAATATTGAATAATATAGTAAAAGATATCGATAGATAAACATATATGCATATACACCAGATACTATCAGTAATCTGGGAAGAACAAAATTAGACTCTTAATAAAAGCATAAATCTATATATATATAGAAATATCACAAGAAGAATCAATATTATTCAAGTATTGAATAATATAGCAAAAGGTATCGATAGATAAACATATATGCATATACACCAGATACTATCAGTAATCTGGGAAGAACAAAATTAGACTCTTAATAAAAGCATAAATCTATATATATATATATATAGAAATATCACAAGAAGAATCAATATTATTCAAGTATTGAATAATATAGCAAAAGGTATCGATAGATAAACATATATGTATATACACCAGATACTATCAGTAATCTGGGAAGAACAAAATTAGACTCTTAATAAAAGCATAAATCTATATATATATAGAAATATCACAAGAAGAATCAATATTATTCAAGTATTGAATAATATAGCAAAAGGTATCGATAGATAAACATATATGTATATACACCAGATACTATCAGTAATCTGGGAAGAACAAAATTAGACTCTTAATAAAAGTATATATATATATATATATATATATATATATATATATATATATATATATATATATATACATATATATATATATATATGGAAATATAACATTTAATTTGGGAAAAACACAATTCTCAAAAACTCATAAAATCCCGTAGTCTGGCCTGGCCAATAACTACTTGAGAATAATACATGACGGTAAAACTGAAGTCCATAACTATCCAACAAATTGGCATAGAAAACACATACTGAAGAATTATCGAATTGCAACTACATGTACAATTCCACAACCTGGCATAGCCACCAATATCAAATTACAACACAAAATTTTGGTAATCTGGCATTACTTATAATAACTTATTTAGCGATAGTAAACTTAACTTTTCCCAAATTTTTAAGTTATACACAATATAGTTACTTGCACTCATGGCAGTACTTGAACGGCAAGATTTTACATAATGAGGCCTGGAGATTAATAAAACGTGGAGCCTGGTGTCCAGCAGAAGATAAAATGTATGGGTTACTCACTCATTTGTCCCACAATATGCTCTAAAAGCCTACCACATGGAGTTCCAATCACATGTTCGGCCAAAACGATAAACGGAGAAGACAAATGCCGCCTCTTCGTGCTACTGGATCTTCAGTTTCATTATTAACAAAAAAAGGACGCCTCAGTCCCTCCTTAAAAAGCTGGAAACCTCATAGTTGCATCAAAAAAAAACTTTTCTTCCCTGGCACTAGCGTCTACCTACGCCATTTTTCACAGACTCCCCCAGAACCGACGCCTCTTCTCCCCAAGGCCTACCGACCACGGGAAAAAAAACAAAAGAATAAAAATCTTAAATTATATACGAAACTGTTACATCCAAAATGGAGAAGAAAATTGACTATCTTTTGTGGATAGTAAACATTTACAAGTGGTGCGAATTCCAAATAAAATATAAAATGTGAAATGTTATCAGTCCAAAGAGGTAGAGAAAGCAGGTTCTCACTCCCGCCACGTCACAATACGGACATTTATTCGCAATATATATATATATTTTTTTAAATTCTACTGTAATGCAAGTGTTACTGAAATCACTAAATATCAATTTCATCAAGAATAACTTTCATTTATTTGTGAGTAGATCTCAAAAATGAACATATTATTAGTTTTTATCAGTTGTTATCTCCCTAAGTTTCCAATTACATTAGGTAATTGAGAGATAATCACAGTTCTCAGTATACCGTTGGAAGAGTTATTACATTTCACAACTTTTGTGAGATTCGGCAGTTTACACAATATTTTTTTGAGAGTAGGTAGTGATTCTCGAAAATTTTTCGCTAAGAAGTCTTTTTTATAGAACTAAAAGAGATAGAAACATGCGGTTGGCCGGTTTTAATTTCAGTTTTAATCTAGTTTATTCCCCTTGAGTGTCGTCATCTACTTGCGTTACAGCCCTCCATAAGTTCACTGAAAATCCTAGTGATAATAGCTTAACTTACATAAATATAATATTCTTCATTTGAAATATTTCATTATTTAATATGCGAGGACCACTTTAAAGTAAACCATACAAGAGAATGTATAAGACCTTCTTATTTCCCGTAATATTTACTTAATAAGAATGAGAAAAAGATGAACCTACATTGCCGAGTTGTCATCAATTTTTGCTGGTATTTTTTAATAAACTTTTGATACTTGAGGGAATTCATGAAGTTAAATTCCTCCCTGAAGCCTTCTTAATTTGTTTTGTATATCACTGAATTTGAAGAATGACGTCCTGGTGAAATAAAATGTTGGTATAAAGAAAGTGTAGTTATTCATAATATATGATGGCTTTTTACATCTCTACCGAGCCCATTTTTATGGCAGAATGAGATTGGGGCTAGATTTTGACCCTAAGGCCTCCCTTCTTATCATCCAGAGATTTATGCGCACTCACATCCGAGTATATCCAATTTTATATTATTGCTCGCCGGAAAGCTGCGCCTCTCCATTCAGCAACAATCCAACACAAATCTCACTACTACATTGGGCGTATTAAGTAAACGAGTTTTACACACTCTTACCTCATGTCTAAAGATGAACCACCCAACTGTATAAGCTGTGGAGTCCTCCTCACGGTGAAACACATACTTACAGAGTGCTTAGCATACCAATCTGAAAGGAATCGGTTCAAAATTGATGGCACCTTAGACGAAATTCTAGGGTATTATCCAGAAAAAATCATTAACCTGTTTAAATTCCTAGAGGCTACAAATTTAACAGACAAAATTTAACATAAAACTGTATTTTGCTGATACAGAATATTCCAACAAAATACAGTTAACGAAATAATATAGGCGTTCTTGTGTTTCGAAACTACTAATATAACCGCATCTAGAAATTAATGTTATTCTCAATAGCTATTTTTATTTTAACCTGTCACTCTATATAAAATCTTTTATTTATTTATTTATTTTATTTTATTTTTTAATGAATATTTAATATTTCGTTGTTTTCTTTTATTATTATTTAATTTTAATTCTAATATCAATTTATAGTAATTGTAAATGTCTCCATATTGCAACAAACAACAACATCAATAACTATTAAATGACAACTTTAATACGTTAAGTACCCTCTTGGGTCTTACTTTCACAGGGTGACCATGACCCATTGTGGTTGATATTGCCCTTAATACAAAACAAAAAAAAAAAAAAAAAAACGAGTTTTGGAACTTCATTTGAAATAATGGACATCTTGAGAAGGAATACAACTAAAGTGAAGATTTGTCATTCCATGAATTTAAGGTTTTTCAAAATTAAATACATAACTCTCGTAGACAGTTTTAAGATTTTTTGGATAGAGCTGTTTCGATATGTTGAGATCCGCCGTTTTGCCTAAGATTCCTTATGTTTCCTCAGAAGATCTTGAAGTTTGATATCTTCAGGAAGAGACAAAAATCATTGAACACACGCTAATTAATTACGTATATTATTTTTTTGGTTATATATGCGTAGGTAAACAAATAGTACTACTTATTCGTATGTATTAATTTATTCTTGGCTTGCCCTACATGTTTCGTGGTCTTCATGCATATCCTCAGGGGCCATTAATTCCCCATGTGAGGTCTGCTCGCCACCTATATTAAGATTTAATAATAATAATAATAACCTAGTCCCAGAGTAAGCCTCCATTCCAAATGAACCGTTTTGATGCAATATATCGAACATTTCCACCGTTAGAAGCATTGATGGCGTTTATTTCGATTGTGACCCTATTCTCAGCTGGGCGGAATGTGGTGCTTAACGAACTACTCCAATCAAATGTTATCGGGGTGCTACTACACAGTTTTGTGGGTAAAAAAAAATCTTTTGGATGTTCCAAAGCGAGAATTTTGTAAAACATTCCTCTAAAGGAAAATCATTTTGATCATGAAAATATCATTTCTCAACAATTACCGTTATTGCTTATCAAAAATATACACATTGTTTAAAAATCAATTCTCGCCAAATTAAAAATTAAATTCTTCACTCAATTTCCCGCTAAAATCATTTCCAGTCACTTAACTGATCACTTCCGTTATTTTTTCGGGTCACGGGTAGTGTAGAATCAGTAGCTATCTAGCCTTATGATATTTTCTTGTCAAAATTTTCTTGTGACTAAAATTGTATTAACCGACACACATATACATAACCCTCACCATTCAACACACTATTGAAGATTGCCGGAAGTACACAACACTGTTTCGGCAGCTTGGAGATAAAGAAAGATAGCAGAAGCTCTCGGAAACAATCAGGCAGCGGTTGACAAAATTATAAGGTTTTTAATAACTGGGCTTAATAGATTAATATGACAATAGTACTGCCCTCCATGAAAGTTCCATTTGTGTTACTTTTTTTCAATCTAGCGCTTGTTGGTTAATCTAGTTTAAAAGAATGCTCAGTAATTTATTTAGTTTATCCTTAAGTTGGCAATCTTACCATTTTTATTTATTTAATATATATATATATATATATATATATATATATATATATATATATATATATATATATATATATATATATATACATGTACATATTTTATTTATTTTATATTTTTTTTATTTTTTTATTTTTTTTTTTTGTTGTTAACCTCATAGTTACTAGGTTTTATTTTATCTAAATATTGTTATTTCTTAAATACATAGATATGTGTGCATGTATATGTTTAATTTTTTTTTTTTAAGTTGTGAGTAACTCTTGGTCAATTTTAGTACCTGATATCTGTATTTATAAGCTAAAAATGAGTACAGTCTGGACTTTGACAATAGCTATTCGGGGAGTGTGGGCATGTGGCAGGGAAAAAAGAGGAAAAGAAAAAAAGAAAGGCAAAAAAATCCCTAAATGAATACAGTACAAGATCTAATTAAAAAAAAAAAAAAAAAAAATCCCCGACTAGGTACCTAGGCAAAGCACGCCCTTCGCCAGGAGCATGGGATGTGTGGTTGCGCATTACAATAACATGGTAGGGCGCTGACGACCGTGAGGTTTTTCGCCCCATATTATCCAAACAAACAAACAACATATAAATAAATATTAACGGGGATAATTTTCGGTATCTTTTTGGTTGAATGGATGATGATTTGACCTTTTTAAGCCTCAATGGCACTCCTTCGGAATGTGCTAACAACATAAATGAAATCCAAATGGTAGTATTCGGAAGTAACTTGCTCCTGCCCTTGGCATAATAAAGCGTCTATTTGAGAGACACGAAGAGCCCACTCGGAGAGGATGTAGAGAATGCCTAAAGATATAGATAGAGGTTGGTGTTTTTATGTTTGTAAAGGGGGGGCAGGATTTGCTGGCTTGAATCAGGATTAGCTGGTCCTGGGCACCTGAGTCCCGCAGGGCATCTCTAACTACGTTACCTTTACCTTTCTCTCGGGGATCCTACTTTCGGAGCTTAGGGTCTGCAAAGGACCCTTTTGTTTGTTCTATTTACACTAAACCTCTCTCAATTATAACCACTTCCTTTTAGGCTACCTAAATAACCTTTGCTTCGATTGTATTACCTCATAATGTCAAGCTATACCATCTCAATATTGTCCCTTGATATTATGATATCCGTCTAGGTAACTCGTGGTTTGTCCTATTGCCATGAGCCCAGAAATTTATTAATTTTACTCAACTCCAGACTAGGGGAAAACTCATAGCTTACTGCGTATTGTCTACTATGGCAACTCGTGCGTTCGACTAAGACCACTAAGTTACTCAACATTGGAATACTGAAAAATACCGCTGCTGGGTTCTTCATAGTTATTGGCTCTTAAGCTATGGTTTCGTATTAAGAAAGCAGTGTCGATATATGACTGCCGCCATATAGTGGTGAATAACGTCATTGAAACGTTGTTTGTGCCAATGTTTTGATTTCCTAAAGAGCGTTGATAAATTAGTAGCTAGCTAAAAAAAAATCTTTTCTTAACCGTAGGGTTTTAAAGCCTGAAAAAAAAAAAACAGATGAGCTGTAAAAATCGAATTAACAAATTGTGCCCTAGCAGCCACAAACAAAAGCATTTACCAAAACCCATTTTGATTGAATGTGATTTCGATTGCACTTTAGAAATTATATTGTGTAATATTTATGTGCAAAAAAAATGTATGTACACAAAAAAAATTCTACTCATATTTGAATTCCTCAAATAATAATGCAGGAATTTCTAAACTATTTTCCGCATTTATCTTTTATGTTTTCAGCATCTATCCTAGCCAAAAGAGGGAGAGAGATCTGTTTGGTTAGCATTCGCCAAAAGTCCGTAATGGTCGGCAATCCGAGTAAAATCACGCTCCCGTTGCTAGGCTCGGAAAGGGTTAATGTACTCTAAAACTATTTAAAATATTATATTGAATTCCTTATAGCTGCTTCACCCCGAAAATTACTAACTATCATATATAGTGCCAAAAATCAATATTTGATTTTAAAACTGATATTTCAATTTTTGGTCAAGATGGAAAATAAAACACTTTTAAATCAGTAAAGTGATTAGGTAATAGTTATTAAGGTGTTATGAATAAATAAACTAACCTTTTTTTATTCAAATTAAATAAACATCTAATACTAAATTAAAACCCAAATAAATCTTATACCAATCTATTAGGGAATAGATTGGGAGTCAAGAATAGATTTACTATTGATATTTGATTTCGGTTTAGGGTCTTCAGATTAATCTTGTATCAATCTCTTTATTCTTCACTTCTTAGAAGTTTGAAAAGGAGTCGAAAATGAGGTTCTCATCGTATACAATAGCTATGTAGAGGATTTTGTACAAGCTGTGATGGAGGTTGCACAAAGGAACCTAAATCCCCACAGTGGAAATTTCTCAACGAACGTCTTCCAAGAGAAATTACAATATGTAGCTTTGTTGAAATTCCAGAAATATTCTGTAATTATTAAGATTGTAGTCAAGTTTTGAGCTGATAAGGATAAAATATGTTTTTATAAGTGTTTAGAAGGACAATTCAGGGACCTTCCCTGTTTTTTATCATTACTGTTATTATTGTATTTAATTGTGGGCTTTGCTGCCCGGGCAGTTTATCCTATTTTTAGTTAAAGAAAAATACTGATCATTTGTGAAATAGTTAACAATATTCAGGGCTCTCATGTCCCGTGGCCGCAGTCGTAACTCTATCATTTTCTCCCTTTCGGACTGAAAGCCACCTCTATGACAGTTTTTTACGATATCAAGCAGTACGTTTTGTAAGCTCTGATCACCCTTGTGAAAATCCATTTTGAGTCTATTTAATGCGGGTTTTCTTATGCTAACAAGTTCATTTGCATAGTTTGAATCTCTCCAAGAGCCTTATTTGTGTTTCAGCAGTTTATGTGTACACATACATCAAGTTCCATAGATATTTTACCAATTCCGAGATATTTAACTTGCTGTTATTATAAATAAAATTATTTCAAAAACATTTAAAAAAAATAAAATTTAAAAACTAAACGACACACGATTTTAAGCGTGCCGTTGACTTTTCCTATGACGAGAAGAGATTCAGCTGTTTTAATGCTGCCCTGTGGAACCAGGAGAGTGAAATGGGCTCCGCTCCACGGGCATGTAAGATCGTGTCGTCTCGTAAGGGTTAAGAAAAAGTCACGAAACAGGATTACTTGTGTAAATAACAAAAAAAATAAAAGTGTCAATTAATGAGTTTAACGGTATATTTAATTTGTTACTTATTTGGTTTTTACTATTTAAGTTTAGCAAATTATACTTTGAAAAATATTTTATTCTGATGAAGGTCTTCAATAATATCATCCGGATTTTGCAACAATATCTTCCTCGGGTCGCCATCATAATCTGGTTTCTTTCATATTGAAGGGGGGGGGGGGTCACTATAACAGTCTAAATGAAAATAAAAAGGAAGTGTAAGTAGAGCTATGTAATCAGGAAGCATAGCGGTGTGAAACTATATAATTTACACTTTCCCTGTGCTGAACACATTTGTAGGCGTGTTGCTAATTATCAAAGAGTCGGAAGACTAACGACAAGGAAGCGATAAAGTTGACTTTCCTTTTACCTCCTCCATCTAATAGAGTTTGAGGAAAAACATTACATAAATAAATAAATAAGGAAGTAAAATAGGAGTATAAAAAAGGAGGAATAACTGCGTATGTGTGGGCAAAGAAGTGTCGAAGTGTAAAAAAATGCATTGATGTTTTCTTTGATATTAGCATTAGCGACTGAAACCGTAACGTTACACGCGAAGTACACTAAACTACGTATTATAGAATGCTGATTATTGGACCAGTATTTTACAAGCGGATTCACTAGTAAAATAAAGGGTGCTTTCTTTAAGTATTTTCCATTCCATTCATTTTTAACATTCCGCAAAGAGCTTACAGCCTTTCATTTCCTTTCAACAATTTAAGCTCGAGAGGACTTCTAATCGCTTGCTCAACAAAGGAAATATCTATAAGAACGAATATTAGTATAATTGACTAAATATTTCAAAAGAATATCAGTATTAATGAAAGTTTCTTCCTTTTGAGTAGTTATGTAAAAGGGTATAGTTTCAATCCAGGTCAATCTAGGAGTATTTCAATTTGAATCTGCCGACAGAGGAGAATAAAGTAATTTACTAGCTACAGAATCAAGTTAGAACTAACGAGTTTGCTGGAACAAGGGGAGACTCTGGGCTTTATAGTTTGTTCCACTCATAAAATCCTGTAATCAGAATAGTTCTAGGCAGAATGAATAGAAAGCATAAAATAATATTTTTCTTTCAAAGAAAATCAAAATATTACGTAACGCAGGAGCTGCATAACTATGAACATTCCTCACAAGGTGAAAAGTGCATTGAACATTAAATAAAAAATTTACATACATAGTTTTGTAACATAAATAAAGAAGGGTTTCCCCCTTATCTAGTGGCTAGCGCCTTAGATTCATAAGCGGGAGATGATGGGTTCCAGGCCACCGGCGGCAAGAATTTTCTCATCCCACGGCTCGTTGGCAAAACTCGCTTTACCCTGGATGTCGGCGCTAATGACCTACATGTTGATGCGCTGTAAAATATATATATATATATATATATATATATATATATATATAAAATAAATAAACATTTGTAATGAACAATTAACACAATAATTAAGTTATTATTAAATTAATTAAACGTAATGAGAAAAATTGTATTGTAGATATTATGCCATAATTAAGCATTTATAGATTTGTATTATAATATTTTTATAAATGAACGGATGGGTTAGTGGTTATATTTAATAGATTACAGTTTTTGCCGAATAAATTTATTTAAAAAAAATTTTTAAATAAAGATTTATGTAGGTACATCTTAATTAAGCACTTCACACACTTCGTGCCAAGCATCGTGGGTTCTATTCCCACTATGGGGTGGTGGCTTTCCTTTAGAGAAAAGAAAAGGCAAAAGCGTTATCCTGGCTTGAAAAGGGTGGAAACCTATAGATAACCCGTCCTAAAATGCTTAGTTAATAATAAAGGACGTTATAATTTGAATAAATAAATAATCTATTGTCTTCCGGAGTTTTGAATGTGCGAGGTACTGTCCTACATAATAAACACAAGAAAACTTCACATATTCGTTTATTGATGGTAATGAATAAAAAAATGTACACGTTTACAGGTAGGGCAAACAGAACAATACAAAATACCATATATAGCTCTTGAGATGCATAGAGCAATCCTGAAAATGTAAAAAAAAAAAAAAGAAACTTGTGTTTTTGGAATTGTTAAATGGTTTGTTCACAAACATGGTGGTAATTAAAATACCAAAAACCACAAAGGCCAGAATGCGGTAGACTAAGTTGAGTTTCCCTAGGAAAATTGGAAAAGTTTCCCAATTAATTGGCTCTAGACGGCCTACAAGCCATTCTCCTGAGCAAACTTAGGGTCTAGGGCGATTTAAATTTCTTCACCTTGTAAGTTTCCCCTAATCCCAAGAATTTGTCAAGTTTGCGAGTTTTATTTCAGTCATCAATCCTTCAACGAGCTTCTTTGCTCAGGACAAAACAACTACTTCAGAAAGAATATAATTTTACCTGTAGTAATAGCTTGATAACATTTGCTATTATGGGTAGGGGTTCATACGTTTTTTCATATATATATATATATATATATGTACCACTCTACAAATCGACATTGTATTATAGTTCTCCTCTTATTTCTTGTGATTTCAGCAGAGGCGCTTTCTTTTTTTTTCTTTTTTTTTTTTTTTTTTTTTTTTTTGTCCTTTGGAAAATGTTTTTTTTCAGATTATTGAATTCTAAATCAACTTGACCTTCATTATCGTTTCGTTTTTTAAATATTAATGTATAAATGTGTGCATAATAGGTATTTAATAGATATATAGATGGAATCAGGCCCCCTGAAGGGAAAGCAACTCGACCTAAAAGATCTATTGTGCCCCTGATAACCAACCTTCTGAAGTACGTATACTACCCCTGCATCCTTGACAAGCCCTCTGATGTTTTTAAGGAGAATGCTCAGAATCTCCCCAGGTCCGATATTTGCGCACATCCACATGAATCGCCTTCTCGCCTCCTCATACATCCTGCATAGGGAGGTTGCAACCAGGCCCATGTAATGTAGATGTTTTCATCGTTGCATGGCCTGTCCCCCCCCCCCCACTAGTCTCCCTCATAACCTTTCTTTGTAGAGACAAAAAAAAAGCCTTTTTTTCCTTCCCTATCTAACTTGCTTAGAAAGCTTTTTGAGTTACGTTTTGAGTTTGGTTTCTTTGCCAAATGCCTAGGTGTTTTGTCGTCGCCCAATCACCAATGATTCCTTTTGCTAAGGATAGTCCACAGGCTGGTTCTGGTCTATAGAGGGGTCCGTTTTATCATTTCCTAGCATGCCCAAGTTACCTGGCACCCAGTGTAGCTTAACTCGGTGGTCAACAACTAAACGATCTGACATGTTCCTGCATTCATCCATAATGCAGGTGCCCTCGATAGCTTATAATTCTGCCTGGCGCTTTGTAACAACATTTCTGTTAAGTATTTATATCGGTAAATAGATATTTAGTGGTTGACATCAGTAATTTGTGATTTTTTATAGTGATACAGTCCTGCAGAACTTGTTTAATGGAGAATTCTGTGTTACAAAATTTACAGGAGTTCTTAGCGCCACCTTGTTTAACATAGCAGTAAATTCAATGAGATCGTTCATCGCAAATACTTTAACCTCCTGCCAATATACTGATGACATACTTCACTTACTTATAACTTACCGTAAAGTAAAGTAATTGGCACAGTATTTTAAAATTAAAATGTGTAAAAAATTTCCTAGGAATATTCGTTTAATATATATTTTTATTCTTATTGTTATATATTATACACGTGGATCTTACTTACTCCCTATTTTGAAATAATTCAATATCTAAACCTTTTATTACTACAATTATTTGTCAGTGGTTTCTTTCCTTCAACATTTGGACACCTGTGAATCGCTACTTTCGCGAGCTCTTAAATAAATAAATAAATAAAATAAGTTAAAAAGCCTAAGACATTTTATATTAATTTTCAATGAATTCAGGTTATTCCACATAATGAATGTGTATTTTCTAACCCAATTATTAAATTACATTCCTCAGCCGAGATGAACTGAAGGAAAAATGACAAATATTACTAAAGTTTCCATTATCGAATTAAGATGTTTCCAAACTTACTTCCTTGCAGCAGATGAATTTTTAGGGGTGAAGTTTTACCTGAAACAGAATTCGTTTAAAATCTTAATTCAGAATATTAAGAAGGGCAGAGTGGAAATTTCGGCGAGTTGGGAATTTAAAAAGTTTTGAGGACAGCTCCTCTCTTTATAGCCAAAGTTTGTTTTCTTCATTTTTTTTTCTTCTTTCTTCACAAAAGCGAGGTCGTGAGAAAGGAAGTCAGATATTCACTACTACTCCGATGGATTCAGATCAACAAAACTTTTTCCTTGCTTATCAAAGTCTAGTTCTAAGATTAATTTAATAAAAGTTTGGCTGTCCAGTCAGAATGTAATAAGGTTTTACTCTAGTCAAAAGAAGGAATTCGTCCGTCTAGAAGTCCGAAAGTTTTCCCCTTCAAAATGAATTTATTAAGTGACAAATTGGTTTTATTCTTATTTTACCAAAATCACAATGATACGAAAGCACTTAAAATTACCTTGAAACTTACAAGAACCACGGACGAATGGTAGCCCCTTTATAAAAGAAATATTAACATTTTTAAAACACCACAACCATTTAATTCTTAGTCGGAAGCGTCTGGTACAGTAAAACCTCGTTAACCCTGACCTCTTTAGCTCGGACGTCCGGATAACCCGGACCAGTTTTGAAAACGAAATTATGCTGTTCATTGTTGTGACTATGGAAAAAAGGATGGAAGTATTGACAAGGGAGAGTTGTTAAAGAACATGTTGGCTGAGTTTAGAGTAGGAACATATCGACCTTATCTGATTGGGAAAATAACTTGAAGAGGTATTGAAGACTTCTTTTGTTTCAAGGTGATTTCTAAGGACAGTTTATGGTGGTTATGGCCCACGCAGAAGAAGTAGCAAACATTGAAAAATTGAAGGTGTATTTCGAGGAACAAGTTAAAACATTGCCAAATGAACTTCTAGTTTTAAAGCGGTTGCGAGATCTCCCTGCTCTAAGCGATTCACTAAACTGAACGTAAGCTGGCTGCCTTTTTTTTTTTTTCTACAACGGATTATCTTGATTGAGTACAGTGCAAATACATATACTATTAAAGTACATTTACGTGTTTTTAGGTGCAGATATTAATTTATAAAATCCATTGACAATATTTCGGTGATTTTTTTTCTGACATTTTCTGGATAACCCGGATTTTTATTAACTCGAATTGTCGCTGGCCCCAGTTGATCCGGGTAAACGAGGTTTTACTGTAATATCATTTGAGTTGTATAATAATATAATAATAATGAGTGGACTCCCACCGTATTTTGCGAAGCATTATTAAATTAAGTTTTACATATGTACCTGATTATAAGTCCATCGATGCAATACCTTTTGAGGAGCAGCAGAATATCGAACCGGTTAGGGTTGGAAATACAGGATACGAAGTGAGAGGACTATTATTTATGACCTTCTGGAATTTTACATGGGCAGCAATGGAATACCACAGAAATGTTGCGCGAATTCCATGTTACAAAAAGTAATATTAACATGTTTAATGCTGTTATATTATGTAAATATAGTGTAACTATGGTGTAAATAGCTCAGCTATCTTCTATATATTTCTCAAATACCTTTTCACTCACTCGCTGACCTATTATCGCCCAGACCAAAGTAATTGACAGAAAATTTTCAAATTTTTTTATGCACACTATCTTTAGGATGTAAACATTTAGAGGGGTTTGAATTTTTAGTTGGTTAGAGCAGGCAAGCCTTGGCAGCATGCGTTGTTAGGACGCTTTTACCTAATAACAGGTCAGCTTTTACCTCTTTGTATATATTTTTTTTCGTTTTTAACGGCGCATCAACTATTTGGCTATTAGCGCCGGGCTATCTACATGTTGGCACCCTTATATAATGCCAACAGCACGTGGTCGGTCACCTGTTCAGGTACTGACCACGCCCGACGTTGCTTAACTTCGATGATCTACGGGAACCGGTGTATTCAACGTGGCTATGGCCGTTGGCTATTATTTCTATTTGAGCTTTATTTCAACTATGATGGCAGACCTTGAATTACTAGAAATAAACTTTGATTCTCCCTCATAGAGTTTACGCTATACCTGGTGATTGTCTATCCGCGGAATAATATCCCGAACCCTTGCATAGCCTCCTCACCCATCAGCATCCCCAGTCAGAACAATTCTTGGTAATTCTCACAAATATAATGGGTGTTTCCAAATGACATCTTGGAAACATAAATTTTTAAATGTCAACGTACATTTTATTATTGACAGCGAATTTTAACGTGTACTGGTTAAACTCCTGTTACTGCTAACCTATAAATAACGGGTTATCTCTAGTACCCCTTCTTGACACTCTCTTAGGAGTGTCTTCTTGACACTCGTCTGGAGCCCTCCAATGTCAAGAAACATTTACTTTGATTAATTATCAATTATTGAATAACTAATAGTATGTCGGGAACCGTGCAATAACAAACTGCACAATATTATGTAGTCGCGTTAATTTTGGTGATTCATTATTTAACGCAATAAAATAACTACTTATCTACCGTGACAATGCACGGGTATTCAACTAGTAGTTTATAGTTCTTAATTCTGAACAAAAATCTGAAAAATTCATTTCATTTTATGTTCCATTCAAATAGTTTTCTAATTTACTGATAATTGTGGACATATTAATTTGTTTTTGGTTGTTGTTCTAAGCAGAGCAAGTCTCCGTCTTTAACACTAGGGTAACCAGACCTGTTACTGGTATAAATTTCAATAACAAAAAATATATTTGTTACTAATATATATAAAGTAACATTAATTTCATTAAATGTATTCTTATAGCTACAATAGTCATAACATCAATTAGGAAAGCAAATGTTATATGTAGTAGGAATTTTGAATTGAAATTGCACGACCACTCAAAATGACTGGTCTGGTAAATCTACTGGTAAAGAGCTATTAAAATAAATTCTATAAAATAAAATGAATGTGCTTAAAATAACAATAATAAATTCAAAATAAACATCAATAGTTTTGCTCTTCTCTATTTCTAAAGAAAATAAACAATAAAATAACATTTTTCTTCTTCTTCTCTACTGCTTCATATCGAGGGCCGTGGGTCCGATTCGCATTAGGAGAGGTGTTTTTCCTCTGAAATAATAAACGAGACACCAGCCCTATCCGGTCTAGAAAAGGGTGATGGCCACTAAATATTCTGTCTCAAAAATACCTGTTGTTTATAAATGGACATTACAATTGAAATAAAAATAATAACTATACTCAACAGTTTACTCAATTGTGGGAACAAGAGCTATAAAGTTTTGTTGCAAAGAAGTAAAAAAAAAAGACTGGATAATTAATCATGAGGTCGACCTCATAAGCGGGTTTGCTCTCTATAGAGGGAGAGAGGAAACTTGCTAAAAGAACTTGGGATATTATAATTTAGACATTGATGAAATTTTGGTTTATGAGTTTGTCTACTTTAAATAATATAATAATTAAATTTGCTCTGATGAGCTTTCTTTGTATATTTAAATAATCCACCGGAAAGACCTCATTAATATAAAATGGGCTGATGGCTTAGTCCTGTTTGACTACAGCGGGCTTGGGGAACTATTTTCGGAGTTCTAGCAATATAGCTGAGTTTCATTAATTTTAATAACCCCAATGTTCTGCCGAGTCATTTATTTTTCTTGACAAGAGCAGAATACAATGCAGTGGGGCTAAGTATTATCTGGCAACAAATAAGCCCTCGATTTCCTCCATAAAAAATATGTGGATAATAACAGCTTAGCGTACTATCCATGTTCATAAATAGTTTTGCCATCTACATTTTTACCGTGTTTCCTCCATCGCCTGTTAACCTGATGTTACAATCCGAAAGTGCTGGCACGAAATATTCACGTCTTATAATCCTTAGGTCACAAAAAATCTGATCTATCTAAGATCCATGCCTATAAACACACACACATATATATATATATATATATATATATATATATATATATATATATATATATATATATATGTATATATTTATATATATATATATATGTATATATTTATATATATATATATATATATATATATATATATATATATATGTATATATTTATATATACACACACACACACTCACATACACAGGGGAGTCTCAGTTATACGAAACTCACACATACGAAATATTCAGTTATACGATTTTTTTCATTCCATGACTAAACTCTTTCTGCTGTGTAATGAATTATTCACTTGTGCGATATTCTGTTGTACGTCATATTCATTTATACGAAAGCTAATTTGTTTCCATGGTGTAAATACAATTCAGTTATTTGAACAGAAAACAGTTTTTTCACGAAATCTTTACAGGATTACCAGTGAGTTACCCCCACCAGTCTCTCACTCATCTCAGTTTTTCCTTGTCATTCTAGTAATCCAGCCGTGTTCTAACCACTCTGTCTTGTGTGATTTCCTTCGTGTCCAATCTAATAACACGGCACGTGCCAGTGATTGATGTTGACGGCATGTGCCACCTCCACTCTCTGGTTTTTCAGTTCTGTATAAAGTAGCCGTTTTATAGTCCAACCCCCAAAAAAAGAACAAGAAGGGGCGTGACCGGAGGGGAGCTAGACCACTGGCTAAAGGCAGCGCGTATGCACTTGTGCGTATCTTGTTCTTTTGTTTGTGGGAGGACTGTAACCGTGTTCTATTGTGCTACTTTTATTTAAAAAAAAAAAAAAAAAAAAAAAAAAAAAAAACATTCGCTTGAAGACATTATAAAAACCCTGAAAGAAGTTGAAGACAATCCCAACGAAACAACAATAGACTTAGTAGCTAAACGGTTGAAATTCAAAGGTAACTTGACAAATGTCAACCCTTTCGACTGTTATCGGTAAAAGGAAAGAAATCGAGAAGACTTTTTTGATATTAGACTTTTACAACGTTACCTAACAACAAAATAAGTTCAAGCAATAAATCTGTGACTTTTGTTATGAAGAATTTATTTTATTTTAAATTAAAAACCTTTATTTTGTTTTCAACTTTTTACTAGCCTCGAAACCAAGTATTATTCAGTTATAAGAAGTATTCACTTAAGCGAAACATTTTCCGTTCCCTCTGACATTCGTATAACTGAAACTCCACTGAATTAATATATATATATATATATATATATATATATATATATATATATATATATATATATATATATATATATATATATATACATATATATATATATATATGTTTGTGTGTGTGTGTGTTATGTGTACAGACAATTCCATAAATATCCATAGGTATGAGCCATTTAGAAGTTTCTGGAAGATTGTTTATGTAGCATTTACATACAACTGCAATAATGAGATTTTTTCATAGTTAGAAGTACCAATTATATTATTTTAACTGTTATTCCGATATTTTATACAATTATTCAGCTACTGAGGACATTTTCCCTGATCTACTCTCACACGTAATAACTATTGTATGACCAGACTTTTTTAAATTCATAGATTATTTCGACAGTTTAACACATTAAGAAATACAACTTTTTATACTATATTTTATGTTGTTTTGGATATAACCGTGATAATCCTTTGTTGTGTATTCATTTCTTGACTAAAACTATACTTTTATATAAGTTTATAGACTGATTTTAAGAAATGTTCCGCAGCTGCTTCTTTTTGTATATGTGTTTTTAATGTTTTTTATGAGTTCTAGTAGTCCTGTATATATCGATCGTCAAGTATAAGAGAATCATTTTTACTTTTTCTTTAATATATCAATATTCTAGCAATGTTCTAATTTTAAATCCACAAATGATTTTTTTTTTTTTTTTTTTTTTTTTTTTTTTTTTTTTTTTTTTTTTTTTACTGGTTGAAAATGAAAAAATAAATAAATTAATTAAGGTGCCTTTATTTTAGTTTATTTTTTTGTTGCAGGTACTGTGAAAGTCTTATATTTTCCACGGTGAGTTAGCTTTTTTCATTTAACACCACTTTTAATACTTGATATTCGGGCAATGATAGCCACGTAGTTCTTTGCCCTAAAAAACAAATAAACAAACAAACAAACAATACATCATAATCATAGTTCATGAATAATATTTGGAAGTATCTATATGTTGAGTGAATGCATTAACACACCGTGAAATAATTTCAAATTTTCTATTTTTTTTTTTTTAAACAACTCGCCAGTCAAGGAAACTAACCGGTCTCCCTTCTTTTTTTTTTAACTCTGCGCGTTAT
The DNA here is from genome assembly GCA_946811695.1 of Gonocerus acuteangulatus. Lineage (NCBI taxonomy): Eukaryota > Metazoa > Arthropoda > Insecta > Hemiptera > Coreidae > Gonocerus > Gonocerus acuteangulatus. Next base: position 93,138,968 of record OX328124.1, on the reverse strand, counting down.
ACATCTGTGCTTTGTCACTCAGCATGCCAAGTGAATTCATACAAAAGTGCAGAAATCTCTGACCCTTATATGACTATATGGTTAATTTGAGCTGGTACGATACCAGGAACATAGTGTTGAGTACTACTTATACACTGTATATGACCATTATCCGTTATTACGCCGTGAGGTGGAGAATCGGATGCCTTTACAGTAATTTCGCACTACGCCCTTATGGCCTGTTACGAACTGATCCATTGCCATGAAGCAAGACCTATATCACAACGCTCCCGAGCTTAAAATGGGAGAATCTAAGTCGAGATCATCCTAGCCTGCAATATTTCTATTTTTTTAGAGTTCTCAAAATACGGAAAATATTGGAAATAAATAATACACTACTCAATATTAGACAATAACTCAATGAACTAAATATATAAAGCCAAGCATCCACACATGCATAATGAATTCTAAATCTATCCGTAAGCTATTGATTTTAGAAACACATTAATTAATAACAAAGTTTAATATTGCTTAAAACTATGTGCGAGATCTGTTAAATTTTACCAATATTTTCAGTTGCTTGAGATACATAATGTTTTATATTTAATTATTGATAGCAACATAATTTAATTCAAATTAAACATTAATCGTAATTATGAAGCAATATATATTTTTTCTTCAAGTTGCTAATTTCATTTTAAAACTACATTATACTTTTTTTTAAAATAATTTTCTGCATTACACTACGATAAGACTAATGTATACTAAGCTCTAAAACACCAATAAATTCTAAACGAAAGGAATGTGGTCTTAAATAGGGTCCGACCCTTCCTCTTAATAGAATTCAAATTGAACCTCATGAGGGTCCTTGCAATTAGCTGGGGTCACTAGCAACCACTGAACGGTTAGGGGAGGCTGATGTAATTTTGGGTTATATGTCATTAAATTTCATAGCCAACTAAAATGTATGCCAGAGAGAGAAAACTTTATTATAAACAATGTTGGGCAAAACTAAAAACTAAAACTAAATTCACTTTTTGGAATAAACTAAAACTAAACTAAAAATTGCAACCTAAAAAAAACTAAAACTAAAATTTTACTAATAAATGGATTTTAACTAAACTAAAACTAAAACTAAATCTTTGGGAATTGACTAAAAACTAAACTAAAAATTTAGTTTAGTTTAGTTTAGTTTTACTAAAATAACATGAATTAATATAAATCATATGGTATTTCGATAATTAAGTAAATTATTAAAACTAATAGAACTTGCTTAAAAATAATAAATTGTGGCTATTTCTCGTAATTTGAAAACATATGTTATTTGATAAACTAAATTAGTTAACTAAAAACTAAAACTAAACTAAAATCACAAATTTAGGTCTCTTTTACAAAACTAAACTAATTACCATACTAAAAACGGAGTCCATATGATTAATAATTATACAAATCTAAAACTAAACTAAAACTAAAACTAAAACATTAGTTTAGTTTTAGTTAGGGAAAACTAACGTTAGTTTAGTTTACTAACGTTAGTTTTGCCCAACACTGATTATAAAATATAAATAAAATTGGCTGCCCAATTACATTGGGTTGCTAGGTAGTGCCTACGCTGTGTACCTAGTAGGTACACAGCGTGCTTATCATCCATTAGGAAATATAATTTGCAGGCTGAAGATGTAAGGAGTTGAAAACAAGAAATAGAGAATAAAGAAGATGAAGACTAAAGAAGGAGATAGTGATGGAAGAGAAGGAACTGGTGGATATTTCTAGTGTATCCACTAATATAGACTCAGCTCGAGCTGCCTGGTAGGGATGGGCGATAGTCGAAAGTTATCGATAGTTCATGACTATCAAAAGGAGTTATCGATAGTTCATGACTATCAAAAGGAGCTATCGATAGTCATGAACAATCGACAGAGTTATTACTTCTTTTTAGAATTTAGAGTTCTCAGCATCTAGGAGGGCTGTGGTATTAAATACTGTACGTGTGGTGAATTAAATACTGAAAAGGAACCGTCTGGTGAATACAGCTAATTACATAATGTAGCCAGAAAATACCTTTGTGTTCCAGGCTCGTAAGTAGCCTCAGAACGTGTATTTTTAGCCACTGGAAAAATCATTTCGGAGTAGCGGAACACACAGAGCCAAAGAAAAGCTGAATATGTTGTTTTTCCTTTTGAATTGCACTTTTTTATCCCACTTGATTTTTTTCTTTGTAAATACTTTATTTAAATTTAAATAAATTCGTTTTTGTTTTAAACCGTTGTGTAATCTTATAAATATACCTAAACCTGCAAGTAATAGATAATTCAATAACATTAAATTCTTCATTGGACAGTCACGTAAGGAATAGGGAAAGCCATTATCGAATAACTATCGATAGTTACGATATTTTTTAACCAATAGTATCGGCCTATCGATAGTGGTGAGCTATCGACTATCGCCCATCCCTACTGCCAGGTGATCAGTGGTCAGTCCGAGACCTTTAAGGAAGGTGGCTGTTCTCTTCTGAATGGTCCTTCTTCATCCGAACCATAATCTTTTCATGATATACTTCCTCTTTCTAAATTCTTATTGGAACTTCTCTCGGTAGTAAGCCGTGCATTTCGAGTTTATGTTAGTGTCATTATTTTCGAAACGCACTGTGGGAGCTAGGATTTACGTCGTTTTCTCGTTTTTAGGGAAGGCTATGGTGTAGTCATATTATCAGCATCAACACCTACCTCTTCATAGCATTGACATTTATTTTCTCTGGCGTGGCTAATTATTTTATACTTCACGTTTTGGTGTTCCTTCCGGGTGATGAGGTGCATGCCTTTAGCACAACTACCAAGCACATGTGGTGGTGTTTCCGCCTCCCTGCCACACTTGCGACAGAGGGTACCTAAATCAGCTGTTCCTAAAAGACCAGGAACACCACGCAGTGGCGCATAGTTAACATTGAGTTTCGATTCGGATCTGAAAAGTATTTTTTTTTTCTCGCAGATAAAGTGCACTCCGATTCCTTTTCATAATCACAAAAATATTTTAAAGAGATTGGCATTTAAATTAAAATCCAGAGGAAACCGTATTATTCTCCCGTAAGAACAAGCTCTTTTAGGCAATGACAGCCAGCAACACTGTACTGTCAGGAACACAAGAATGTATGAACATAATTTGATGGCCTTAAGCACGGTTTCCTTAAAGACATTATGTTATTACGGATATTAAGTCAAATTTTACATTTCCTCACTACCATAACACATAAACTTACACATAAACCATCAAGCAAGCTGATTTCCTGGTGAGAACAAATTCAGAAGATGCTGAATGTTGTGCTATCTTCACATAAGTGGAACACTGAATAAATAAATAAAACAATAAGCGAATTATATCAGCAAATTATTATTTTTAATCTTGTTCAAGTGTTTTGTCCATTCTCCATACTTTTATTTTTTAAAAGTTTGAAGGATTTTATTTTTCTTTTGGGTCAAAACACTTTTAAATGTTCGGAATTATTAGAATTCTGTAATAAGCTCGTTAAGTACGTCGTTAAAAAATATACAGTTTTGTTCGTTTCAAATTACAAGCGAACAGAACATTCAATTATGAAACGAAGAAGGAAGAAAGTTGGATTGGTTTAAATCACTACTTTTTTAAATTTATTGAATAGCCTAAAATGTAACGTTTCATAAAAATATTTTGAACACTTTTTCCCATATTTATTTTGGATTAAAATTCTATTCACAGTAAAGAAATATATCTCATTAATATATTTTTCCTTTTTAATTCAATGGTCATATGAAACACATTCACAGTTTATTTCCTTAGTTTTCAAGCAAGTTGAATACAATAAAACTGGAATTGTTTTTTTACTAGCATTGGCGAATTGAAATTTTCAATCAAGTGAAATGTTAATTGGATCGTTGAAAATTAATGAAATTGGAGCTGAGGGAATACAGCCTATGTCGGATACAGCCTATCTTTCCAATGACTATCAAACTAACAGTTCGACTGCTATTATGTTTCGTAAATAATATTATTTATTTAAAACTTATACAGAGTCGAGATGTTTCAATTATTAGGAATAATAAAGCACTTCATTGCAAGAAATAGAATGAAAGATAGTTTATATGATCACATCGTTCGAGTTGAGGTCTCACGAGAGCCTACATTTTCCTAGGGAATGTGTGTGTGTATATGTGTATGTATATATATATATATATATATATATATATATATATATATATATATATATATACACCTAATTTATATTATGCTGTTATACCTCTAAAATGACAATATTAGACAGTCATGTTTTTTAGAGGTACAAAAAAAAAGTCATCGAAAAGAGGAAGAGGAGACACAATAACAATCAAATAGGTTGATCAGGGCACAAAAGAGACAATGGCCAAGTAATTGACAAAATATCTTCCGTTTCCTTTTCACCTCTCGCTCCACTGACAAATGGCTTGTAACAGAAATGACTCTGTTCCTACACGTAATATTCATTCATGAGATAAAAAGCCGATGCCAAGAACATATACTTCCTTTTCTAAATTCTTACGAATAAAATATTATTTGATTAAGGGTTGATTTTTAAGTCTTCTAGCTGGTATTTTATTTATTTACATTTGGATGTGCATTTATTCACAACAAAACTATTTAGGACGGATTAACAAGTCACCGTTTTTTAGCCAGGGTAGGACTGATACATTTATGCAAATAAAATCCACCCCCTAGGGGGAATCGAACCCTTAACATTCGGCACGGATCACTGATCAGCCTTTAATAATAAATAGGAAAATACAATTGTTATTAGCAAAATATATAATTTTTCATAGAGTCAATATTTCCTTTTTAAAGAAGAGTTTGATTGTAGTTTTGACATTTGGTTGACATGGGGGATTTCAAAATAGAAGAATAGTCTGCCTTCTAGGAATTGTCTCTTGTTTTAATACCGTGGTCACAGAAATCATGATATTTTATTCTCTTAACGTTTGCGGTTTTTGCTGGAAACACGTATCGAAATTCATTTCACTGTTTAACACATTTAAATGCCGATTCGAAGGAAACCCCCGAATGAAAGAGAGATTGTTTAGAATCAAATTTGAAATATTAACATTTTGCACGCTGGACGTCGGCGCTAATGACCAAGATTTGTCGATGCGCCGTAAAAAAAAAAAAAAAATTAACATGTGCGTTAGAGCAATTGCAAAGAGGTCACTTTTTTTTCTTAAAAAAAACATTCAAATTATGTTATTACTGTAGCCTGCTTATGCCCACGATTTCATATTACTGCTAAAAACATTAATAAAATAAGGAATAAATAAAATTATAATTAATTATTTTTTTTTAAAGTAAAGAGCAATATAATTTACTCCTTGTTTCTACGTAAAATCAATATTTAATATTCCTATCACAATGTAAAATGATTAAACAAAACAACGAAATAAATAAAATAGAATATAAAAGAAAACAAAAAATAATTTCCAGTGTCGTTTACTGATTTAAATTCGGTTGAAAATTTGCGGAAATATGCAATTTGTTTATAAGCCCAAATATTTTTAAAAATTGAACAAGACCCTCTTCAACTAATAATATATTAAAAAAAAAAAAAAAAAAAAAAAAAAAAAAAAAAAAAAAAAAAAAAAAAAAACAGGACTACTTTTCGGCACATACGAATTAACAGTACTTGATACTTCAACGAAGACTTTTATAATATAAAATAGGTACTTAAAAAATTAAGGTTGGGACAGGTTTTCTTATAGTTATTTTAACAGATTTGAAATGTGTCATACCAAGGATCATTTAAATGCAAGAAATACCTGAAGGATGCTGACAAAGGAAAACAATTGTAAAATTATATTAAAGAAAATTTAAGAAGGACAATTTTAGCTTGAACGAGTCGTACACTTTTTTCCTCATAGACTTGAAAGAAGTTGGAAAACTAAAGGGAAAGTGGAGGTAAATTTAATTAGACTTTTGTATTACGATTATTAAATACACTTTAGGCAAGCTTTTTAGTAAAAAGAACTTTTTCTTAACTAAATTTAGAAAATAAAAAGTGATCTGTAGAACGATAATGAGAATTATTAGAAGAAAATAAAATATTTCAACGGTGGTGTGTCCATAAGAATTAAGCTTCTTGTCAGCCATTGTATTTTTGGCTCTCCCAGAATTTAATAAATATAGAAGTAGTAATTAAGTGGTGTTATGACGAAATATTTCTTCAAAACGAGTTAACTGCCACCGTTTAATTATGACAATCTATTGAAAAAATTATTTTATAATCTGACACGAACAGTATCGGGATTTTTCAGAATATCTTTAACAGGGTGAAAAAATAGCTTCAACTAACAAAAATGTGTACCCCTAACATTAAAATTCCTAAAATACTCGTTTATTTCACTTAACTCGAAAATGGTTAAATATTTCGCTTTTAAATGGTTCTGTAAGGGACTGATTAGCAAGGACGGGATTTAGAGATATAGACAATGGGGAAATATTTTAGAGAAGCGGAAATTCCTTTTTAAAACTATAATTTACACAGAGGATACAAACATAAATATCATAAACCATTGCTACGAGGAGAGAAAAGGTTGAGTGAGAGAGACAGATAGGTAGAGTTATCAAATATGATCATTTGGGGAGATTATAGAGAATTTGGAACTGGCCTACCTCTGAACAGCATCTGGGCCGAAGTCTCAGGAACGGATGCAAACTCTGCCCGGTCGGAGGTAAGCCAGCTCTTTTTAAACCCCTTGTACCCCACTCCTGCTTTTGCAGGTGATTGAACTAGAAACTCTTGTCAGGTCTTAGATTTTCCTGGAATCTTACGAATCAGCCACGTGCAGTGCCAACATCCCAGACGCAACGTTGGCGGATTCGTGGTTCTCACATCTCTAGAGATGGACAGCCAACCTTTTCTCTCATCCTTATTCACTTAACAAGGCCAAAGGGAAAACGGGGCCTTACATCACCCCCCGATTTTTTCAAAGTCATGTTTCCCTTGGAACATTACTTTACCTTTAACACTACCCATCCTCATGTTACTAATAATAATAATAATAAACAATATTAGTGCTAATAACAATACAGGTGATGCGCTGTAAAAATTAAAATAAAATAAACATTATTGGCATCTTTACAAGACAAAACCTCTCCCTTAGGAGGTAAAAATCCTTATGTTACCATTATTTTATAACTATACCGAACACGGTCGTCACAATCACTGAACGGCTACTACACTTTCGAGCGGTCTATATCCGCTCCGTTATTACAGATACGACACTTTCAGCTGCCGGTCGATGTATTACGAATCCTGCTGCCCCACTTCCTTCCGTTGGCTGCGAGTTTTGATTCGCACCACGCCGGGATCTGAGTTTTGTAATTAGCAGGCCAGTGGTAAACCCAAGAAGTGCTATTAGAGCAACCGACCCGCCTGCTATCCACAGAAGTTCCCCTTCCTTCCCCTTCTTTTGGGCCGCAAGGATCCGTTCAACATCGCTCCATGTTCCCCATTCAGCCGAAGAGTTATTGGACGCTTCTTCGAGCTCCTTGAGCTCCTTCAAAGTATCCTCCCATACTGCGGGATCATAATCCTCTTTTACTGGCAGGTCCAAGGGTGGTTTGATCGTAACGTTGACCCATTGCAACTGCACCACCTGAGAGGATTCCCCAACGTCGGCTATCGGCAAAAGGCGATAATCAGGTGTCCAAGCTGTGCAACCAGGTGCTAAGGTAAGCTGCCCACTTCCATCTAGAACCCGCTCTAGCGATTCTACTCCAGCACTCCCTCTGCATTGAAGATGGAGGCGAGTGGGCTTAGACATGCTATACCACCATAGCTCCTTGTGCTCGTCCCAAATCCATTTGGGTGAAGATCTAGGATTCACCAAAGTCCACGGGCACCATTCCTTCGACGTAACAATACAAGATGGTGTTTGTCCGTGAAAGAATTTGAACTCGGCAGGACAGATCCATGGTATCCCGGGACGACATCTGGCTATATCCTGCTCCTGAAGAATTGAGTAGGCCTTCTCGTTGTGGCTCTCCAAGAAGAACGCCCCCTCCGGCTGAGCTGCAACCATTCTTCCTGTTTTATTCTCCTTAAGAGGCAAGGAGAGAACCTGATAAAGCACCATCTCCTGATCCGGAGTTTTTAAAGGCAATTCCACTACAGCTATTACTCCATCATCGGTTGCAATTGCATGTACTTCAGAAATTTGGTAGTAAATTTGGTCATGATATCGGCTTCCCTCCGAGAGGAGTGTCAGTCCAGTTGGCAGAGCCTCTCTTACCTTCCCCAAAATCAGAGTTAACTCTTTAGGACCTAGCATCTCTCTACTCAACCTTCCACTCATCGATGCACCTACTCCATTAAGAACTCTGCGGAATCTAAATAGGAATTCCGTTACTCCAGTTTCTAGGCTTCTGAGGGACGAGGAAAGGTACAGGGAACTTTGGATGAGGTTAGTAACACGCGATATGTTCGTTTGAAGTTGCGCCTCTTTTTGAAAACCTTCCTTCAAAATTCTACGGACCACCTCAGACAAGCGGGTAACCCTTTTTGTGTCCTCTTCGGCTTTCCTTGCAAACTCGCGACTGAGCGTTAGTTGTTCAGAGACCGCATGTATGGTGTCTCCGTACTGCTTACTTAGTTTGTCGAAATTTTCTTGAATGCCTTGTAAATCGTCCGCGTCTGGGGTCCCAAATAGGTATTTTAATACTATCCCCCCCGCATTGACCAATCCTCGACGTTCTCGGGGACTAGGTAGCATGGACCAGAGCATATCAAGTTCCTCTTCTGCCTCCCTGAATAGACTAAGTATGCCCTCGACAACAGGCTGAAGTCCATCAAGCTCTGGATATTTAACCGAGGCATGAGATAGGTCTAATTGGACCTTCCAAATCTCCCCTCGCAGAGTTTCCATTATACCTTCTAGGTGTGATACATTCAAGTGAACCAGTAGACGCCATTTGTCTCCCGTCACAACTACGTCACCTCGTCTTAGAAAAACCAGACTTGCCCACGCCAAGGGCCATACTCCTAGGACCACCCACAGCGACAACCCTGAAATAAGATATTCAGGAATCATTTTCGGGCAACTTAGCTCTCCTCCTAAGCGGGTATGGGGACCTACGAGAAAAAGTTAAAGTTTTCCCCTCTGGTGTCCAAGTAGCATCAGGTTTCCCCTTTGGCTGAGCTTGGCTCTCGCTATCTGAACCACTGGAACTTTCCCCGGAAGTCCCACCTGTCTCAATCCGTCCTTCGTTTCCCTCCCCTTGACTATCCTGGGTTATTTCCCTGTTTTCTTCCTCAGGAGAGGATCTAACGCCCAGAGGGCAGGCAGGGTCATTACATTCTGGCGATCTTCCCGCAGCAACCGGACAGTGTCTGTGAATCTCACTCTGCGTTTCAATTTCATCTTGGTCCTCACAAGAGTCGTCTTCGGAGCCATAACAACACCCTGGGTTAATTTCCCATTCCGGCTCCATGACCTCATCTTCCGACCCTTCCACTTCCCGGGTTGCCCCACCTGCCTTCGTCATAACCTTAGGGTGCGAATCCCCCCCTCCCCCCGGGGCCCGTTTTAGCCTATTTATATGAACTACATTCAGAGATCCAGTGGCCAGTCGGATCTCATAGTTCACTCGCGAAAGAACCCTTTCTACTTTGTGTGGGCCTGTCCAGGGACAGTGGAATTTTGGACAATTACCAGGCTTTACGGCTGGACAATGGAGATAGACCCAATCCCCCACCTCTAGGCATCGCTCCTTACGCCGGGCATTACAATAATGGGTCCTCATTGCCCAGGCCTTTTCGGCACGACTCAAAGCGTCCTTATAGGCTTCTTTCAGCCGATGCCCTAACTTTTCGACATGGTCCGCTGATTCCGATCCGTCATTGGTTGGACCTACCCAGCAATCAAACGGAGTTACCAATTCTCGCCCAAGCATGAGGTAGTTTGGGGAGTATCCTGTCGACGAATGAGGTATTGCTCGATATGCCATGAGAGCATATGGGACCCACTTATCCCAGTCACGACCGTCTCTTCGCACATATTGGGATATCGAATCGGTAAGAGTTCGATGTAACCTCTCTACCATTCCGTTACATTCCGGATGGTAGGCGGTAGTTTGTAATTTCCTAATCCCCAGAGCTCTACAAACTTGAGTAAACAGTCGAGAAACGAAATTTCTTCCCTGGTCTGTTAACAACCTCCTAGGGACCCCATGTCGAGTGATAACATTCTCGACGAGTGCTACGGCCGTTTCTTCAGCTGTTTGCCCCTTCAGTGGTATTCCCTCCGCATACCGTGTAAAATTGTCAATTACGGTCAAAAGGTAACGATGGCCCCTTTTGGAAGTCGGCAAAGGCCCAAATATGTCTAGCGATACCTGCTCGAAAGGCCCTGTGGCCATATAGGGAGCTTCCAGGGGGACCTTTTGAGATACAGGACTTTTTCTGCTAGCGCACGCGTGACACCGTTCCACAAAGGACTTAACGTCCGCCGCCATGCCCGGCCAATAATATGAGCTTTTGATTACCGCGAGAGTACGATCAGCCCCTGGGTGCCCAGCCCATGGTTTCGAGTGATTTTCTTCAACGATTGTTTTTCGTAGACCCTCAGGCACCATAAGCCTCCATTCCGACTCATCCGTTGCCCCATCGGCCCAATATAGCAGGCCATCGGCATCTGTTTGTACATGAACAGTGCCTCTCTTGATGGCTCTTTGACACCACATATCCTCCTTTTGAGCATCCTTCAATTTACCTCGGGTTATTCTCTGCCTATTTCCCGTGACTACAGCTATTGTACGGCTTAAAGCATCAGCGTTAGAATGTTTCTTCCCCGGGCGATGTTCGACTTCATAGTCGAACTCCTCTAACCGAAGGGCCCACCTGGTCAGCCGTGAAGACGGGTCTCGAAGGCTTAGCATCCACCTCAAGGCAGAGTGGTCAGTGACAAGTTTAAACCTTCGCCCTAGTAAATAACAAAGGAACAGCTTTGTTGCCCAAACCACCGCTAGCAGTTCTCGTTCTGTTGCCGAGTAGTTGAGTTCTGGACCCTTCAACTGCCTACTAGCGTAGCAAACAGGTCTCTCGCCGCCATCTCTGTACTGGGACAGAATGGCACCCAGAGCTACTCCTGATGCGTCGGTGGACAGTATAAATGGCTCGCTGAAATTCGGATAGCACAAGACTGAGTCCGAACTTAGGATTTCTCTTAGCGATTCAAAAGCCTTCCGTTGCTTGTCGCCCCACTGGAATCGTACTCGTGAGCCAGTTAATTCTGTCAGCGGCCTTGAAAGATCCGCAAAGCCTTTTATGAATTTACGGTACTAGCTTGCCAACCCTAGAAAACTTCGCAACTCCTTCACATTTCTGGGGGCTGGAAAAGACTTGATCGCCTCTAATTTTCTAGGATCTGGTTTCACTCCCTCGGCTGTAACTACGTGTCCCAGATAGGTCACTTCCGATGCCGCAAAAGCGCACTTGTTCAAGTTCACTTTTAGATTAGCGCCTCTGAATATGTCGAACAACTCCTCTAACCGGAGCATGTGTTCCCTCAGTGATGAGCTATAAACCACCACATCATCGAGGTAAACGAAACACCCGGTGCCCTTCAGTCGGCCAAGAAGTTGGTCCATGACCCGTTGGAACGTGGCAGGTGCCCCCGCAAGGCCGAAAGCCATTTTTTTGTACTCATAGTGTCCGTTTACAGTCGTGAAGGCCGTTTTGGCCTGATCCTGGGGTGCTATCGGTATTTGGTGGTACCCACTCGAAAGATCAATTGTGGAAAAGATTTGGCTACTCCCCAATTGTTCTAAGGTTTCCTGTATCAACGGAAGCGGGTAAGTATCGACCTTAGTAACTGCATTGAGGCCACGGAAATCTGTGCAGAATCGATACTTTAAGTCACCTGTTGGGGAAGTTTTCTTGACTAGAATTACAGGTGCTTGCCAAGGACTTTTAGACGGCGTAATGACGCCTCGTTCAAGCAACGTCTGAACCTGCCGTTCACTGAAAGGCACACGATATGGGCGTTTCACCACAGGTCTGGCATCTCCAGTTTCAATATGGTGCTGAACAGGCAGGGAGCAACCTTCGGGACCCGGTTCACAAAAAATTTCTGAATATCTGGACAACAAGGACTCCATATCCCTCCTTTCCCCACCACTTAAATGGCCCAATTTCTCGCCAACGATCGAGGCGAAACCAACAGGAGTTTTAGAGCCATCCTCGCGTTCCCTCTCCGAACAAGATCCACCGTCTTCCGCCCAATCTCTCTCTACCAGACCTACCACTAGAAGCCGTGGCAATGTCACAGCCGAAGCGGTCAAATTGACGAACTGCATCCACGAACGGCCGTCCCGAGGAGTGTTAATGCATCTCCCTCCTACAACCCCATTGGGAAGTGCTCTTGACGGCTCAATTATGACAGCTTTCTGGTCTAGTTTCCCTGGTACGGAAATCTCTAATAGAGATTCACTGAAGGCCGGAAGCGTTTCCTCTCGCGAAAGACGCGCTGAGCTGGTTTTGTTATCCTTCTTCCCCGTGTGTCTTGATTCCTCCTTGACTATCGGCTTAGCTCCTATATTCACGCTAGTTGGAAGGGATAAAATATGACCTGAAAACTTGGCTTCTAGTTCTCTCGCCGTCCTACTCATGAAACGTACCCACTCTCGGTTCGCAGACATTTTTAACTCATCCCTCTTTGTTATCGAACCAACGGAAGGTAGAGATTCAATTTTAGGCGATGCTCCCGTGACTAACAATCCCGAACGTAGGTCTATATGGGCGTCTAATTTCCCTAGTAAGTCTAAGCCTAATAGTCCATCTCCTTCTAAGCAGACGTCAGCCACTATGACGTCGTGGGACAGTCGATGGCCCTTAACTTCGATATTCACCGTTTGAATACCGCGTACCGGGATTACCACACCAGTTACCCCCCTAATCTTACTAGTCGCGGGTCTTAATTTGGATCCTGAGGCAGGAGACCTGATTAGAGTAACTTCAGCACCAGTGTCTACTATCATCCTATGAATCCGCCCATTTATCCAGGTGCTCACCTTTAACCCTTTCTCACCTCCCCCACCTATGCCTAGTAATTCGTAGCGCGATCCCCTTGTCGCCGACTTAGGGCCGGGGCCCTCCCCAAGTCGTTCGCGTTTGGGGCCTTCTTTGGCAAAGTTCCTTTCACGAGGGGTTTGGGAACGACATTGGCGAGCGATATGCCCACGACGACCACACCTATAACAATTCGTACTATTTTTGGGAGAAATATCACTAACCCTCTCTGTTTGTCGACATCCCCTGGCCCAATGATTCGTATCCCCGCAGCGATAACAGCCACTTGGATTACCCCTCTCAATGACCCTTACTTCGCTTTGCCCAACTTCCTCGGGACTGGGAATTTCGTTATCCTGGGGATTCTTCTCTACAGTAAATATTCCCTTTTCGTGTCGCCCTAACTCCGTTTCAATGGCTCCAGCCTTCTCAATCGCGGTTTGTAATTCCTTTGGGAACGCGAGTCTCGTCAGCCTCCCAATCTCTCCTCCGAGCCCATTTAAATATGATGTAAGGACGACTTTATCCAGTTGTTTGCGAGCCCCTATAACTTCTTCCTCCGATCCCTCACCTGAGAGTGATCGTTCACCCATCTCCCGACAACGATCTCCGAAAGTTCAGACATCCTCCCCACGCTCTTGTTTCATTGAACTAAGCTGAAGGAGAAACTGCTCAGGTTGCATAGTCGCCTTAAAGCGGTCTAAAAGAACATCTCGAATCGTGGAATATTTCACATTTGGCCCCTTGAGATCCGATCTGCTGGCCAAAAATTTCGCAGCCATCCCTTTCAGTCTCATTCTTAACACAAGGGATTTATCACGATCTTCCCAGTTTCCGCTAGTTGCCACTAATTCCAAACCATTGAGATAGTCTTGGATTGGAACCCCAGAATCGTCACCGGACCATGGACCGACCATTCCCTGAAGAGAAAGATCCCTCTTTCCTTGCTTACCCTCATGCCTTGTCCTCTCGAATTCTTCCCTGAATTGCTCATTTGCAGCCAACGCCTGATCCAATGCCGTTTTCAGATCGGCAAACTGCTGTTCCGTTACCACCATCGTATAGCTCTATTTTCAACGTTTCCAATGAACCCCAACACGTTATGCTTACGAATAGGGATTGATTTACTCTCTAACAGGGCTAACCACCAAATATCCGTATTTGGCGGTCCTTAAACCAGGAAACGTGAGGACATTGAATGAACAACTACCCAGCGCCGAGATATCAGTTCGAGGAATTGTCCTATCAGCGTCAGCAGTACAGCCGCCGGCCTATCTCGAGAGCAGGGTTCTTATCTAATGCCGGCTTGCAGCTGGACATTTAAATATTACCCGGAAACCTGACACCATTTGTAAGGGACTGATTAGCAAGGACGGGATTTAGAGATATAGACAATGGGGAAATATTTTAGAGAAGCGGAAATTCCTTTTTAAAACTATAATTTACACAGAGGATACAAACATAAATATCATAAACCATTGCTACGAGGAGAGAAAAGGTTGAGTGAGAGAGACAGATAGGTAGAGTTATCAAATATGATCATTTGGGGAGATTATAGAGAATTTGGAACTGGCCTACCTCTGAACAGCATCTGGGCCGAAGTCTCAGGAACGGATGCAAACTCTGCCCGGTCGGAGGTAAGCCAGCTCTTTTTAAACCCCTTGTACCCCTCTCCTGCTTTTGCAGGTGATTGAACTAGAAACTCTTGTCAGGTCTTAGATTTTCCTGGAATCTTACGAATCAGCCACGTGCAGTGCCAACATCCCAGACGCAACGTTGGCGGATTCGTGGTTCTCACATCTCTAGAGATGGACAGCCAACCTTTTCTCTCATCCTTATTCACTTAACAAGGCCAAAGGGAAAACGGGGCCTTACAGTTCAATACAATCCCGACTTTTAAGTTACCTATAAAAAGTGTAACTGAAAACCTATAAACGTAAAGCAATAATCGCAACATTGGTTTTTACCCACAACATTCGCCGAAAAACAACTTTCTAACGCAGGGTTCCCAACCTTTATTTCGCCGTGCCTTCCCAAACCAAAAAATGATATTTTCATGCCCCCCTTAAGTTTTACAACAAAAAAAATAAACAAACATTTTTTTATCAACTATCTTTTTTACGAAGACAAGGTATAGTTGGGATTCGGCGAGGAGAGAATGAAGGAAGTATTCTCGGATACTCCTAGCCGAATCCCAACTATACCTTGTCTTCGTATCTCTGCAACGGCTAACTATCTCCATCTTCACTATGAACTATCTTTTTTGTTTGAATTTCAAATGCAGTTACAATATATGCGTTTATTATGGATCTTTAACAGAATAGTACGCCTAAAAATCATTAATAAAATACTAATAAGGTACTTGAGCTTGCATACTCTGTACCAGGCAGAGAAAACGTGAGATTTTCAGAAAATCCTGTATTAATTGGCTACCTATTCGTCATCTAACGTCTATAAGTCTAAAGATTTTTCATCTCGTTTAATATATTTACATTTATAGGGTATGTAAATTTGTATCTCCGGTATTTTCTTGAAAAATGGGTTCGGAAATGTGAACATTTCGTTACCCCCGAATTTTGTCATCGAGTCAACGTTATTTGTTATAAATGAAGGGAGAAAAAGAACTCACTCACAAATAATTTAATGAAAATTCCAGGAGTATGAAAAACAAGTGGAAAGAATAATATTATTTTTTTTTTAAATGGTGACCCCCCACTTTTCCCTCTGTATACTTCCTTCATTTTGCTTTATGTGATCTTGTATATTTGATGGCTCATCAAACCATTTAAAATAATTGACCATTGGCCTTCCCCTTTAAGTATCTTGAGAGAGAGAGGGAGGTCTGTAGATTATGAAAATCTTCTGCAATATTGAATACATAGAAAAAGTAATAATAATAAGATTCCGTCTTATTAGAAATGTGGCTTATGAAGCAATGATTGTAAGAATGCTCTTCCCCTGTGTAAAGTATATGAGTTGCCTCTGTATAGATTCTCCCCCGAGGTTGGAAGAGAATAGGTCACTGGCGTGCCAATATATCAACTCTCGATTCGGGACCAATACCCCGTAATTGGGGACATTAATCAAGCCAACACTAGGGCCGCTTCTTCTGTTCAACCCCTTAACGCTCCTTCTTGCCTCGCCACCTTTAGTATGGGGATCGATACTCAACATGCTCTTACTCAGGTGTAAGCCTTCTTAGACAAACGTTTCCAAAAAAAATCGCCTCGGGATGGTTACTTTGATTTCTTGAAGTTTAGATGAAGACTAAAGACAATGAATACAACTTTTTGTTTTAGCTATTTCATTAGTAGTCTTTTTGGTTGAAAACATCGTTATGACAGAATTGAACTACAAGACAAATTAGCAATTGTACCTCGTAAGAAGATCTAATGGCACATTGGATGGAACGAATAGAAATTCAGTGTCAGACAGAATGAAAAAAACATTAACGACAATAAACTACGAAAAAATTTCGTAGTTTCTATATATAGTTTGATATCGATAATGCAAAGAACTAGTGACCATAAGAGATTTACTAGTACAACAAGAATACATTTACACATAACCACTGACCTTACAGTACTCCTGAACGATGGTAGCTATTACTTAGACAAAATATTAAACACTTCCATAATACAGGCACAAATCACAAAATTAAATTAAAAAGCTCTTATATATTAGCATAAATATGCTTTAGCGATGACTAATCTAAAAAAAAAAAAAAAATACTTTAGAAAAAAGCGTTACAAAAAAGCGTCCGCTCGCGTTCGCGCATACGCGGTGGTCATGTACGAAAAAGAAGACTGCAGGTTATGCAATATATTACATAGGTTTTCGGGTGGAGAACCTAAAGCATATTTATGTTTTGAGCAGCACGCTCTAAAATATTTTTTTTAATAATATTTTTTTTTCATTGTATTTTATTCGGTTTTTTTTATTTACATATTTTTTACTTAAAATTGTTTCTTATTTACACTTTTTTTTAAATTAAATTTATGATTATTACAATTTATTCATTAATGATATGATTGTTCTTGATACCATCCTAGTTGAATGCGCTGAAGGCTAGTTGATGTTATCTTTGATTCCTATTGTTTAAGGAGTCGTTGAAATAGAGTTTCAACCTTATTTAGTGTATTTTTTTTTCTTTTTATTAAGTTCGCAAGATAGTTTATGGAAATTCAATAATAATGCCGAAAAGGACATAAGAAACATTGTTAAAATATGAAAAAGAATAAAGAAAGAATTATTTGGAAGATTCCTGAATTTAAATGACCGCCTTTTAAAAATACATGAAAAAGCTAAATATGATAATAAAACGGATTTTGGAATTTTCTTTATTCATTAAGTTGACTAGGACTTCATAATACGCCGTGAAAACTTGTAGGGCAATTCTATTTGTAATTCATCATTAATGTATGATTTTCATTGAATAAATTTGCACAGGGATGACAGTTATTAAAGGAGCTCCGTTTAGTTGGTGAAGTTATAACCTCGAAGAAAAAGGGAGAGATTAAAGTTTTTTAAACCTCATCATTAATATTATCTGAATGAATTTCTGTTTCATCGACTACTCTCGGATTTCTTTAAGTTTTTTGTATTAAGGTCTAATTTAAGGAACTATTATTGCATGATTATTCAAGAAGTTTTATAGGGACTTATTATTTTTAATGTACAATCTAACAGAGTACTAAAAATAGCTATTATTTTTTCGAAACTCAAAATTATTATTGACTCTCTTCGTAATCATAATGCATCCGCTTAAGTAATAGTAATAATATGCACATTCCTCAGTAAAATTATTCCTAGAATAAAAAATAAAAATTTTGGTATTTTTATTTTCTAATAAACACTGATTTTAAATTACTAATTATAAAGGAAAAAAGTAAGCCCTCATGTAAATATTAGTCTAATTTTTTTTATTTGTATTCAGAATGAGTCTGTAGATAATTCCAAGAAAATTTATAGATATTTCTTTTTGTTTTAGCTATGCTTTTAATTTTAAAGCTATGCGCGAACAAAAGTGAATAATGCATATCACTATATTAACATATTAAAACGTTTTTAAATATGAACATAATTAAAAAGAAAGATAGACACAATTAATTATTTCTAAAAAAATATAAGCTTTGAATTTTCGCGTTTATTAATCGAATTTAGAAATATTCATGTGAAATATACGTAGGTACTAATGTAACTTCAGATATATTGTGGAGATTAAGCGCCTCTAATTGAGTACCGAAAAATGTTCGAGGTTCTGTGATCATTGTGGTTTATGACATTTCGATTAATTTAAAATAAAGTATTTGTTAAATTGAATTAAGAATATTTACTCCATAAAATTTACTAAAATGTGTGGCAGAAAGACAATTATTTGCTTGTATATAATTATTATAAAAAATGCACAATCAATTCAACTCCACGTCTTTTTTTTTTTTTTTTTTTTTTTTTTTTTTTTTTTTTTTTTTGGCCTGAATGTTCCACGCGTTACTGGGACCTTCTCACGATCATTTAACTTTAAATACAACTATAAATGGTCACATGATTAAAAACTATTATAAAAAGCCCATGGGGCTAACACCGACCCCGCGGAGTCAATACTTAATGTGTGTATTTTTAGCACTTTCCTCCAAAGGAAAGTAGCTATTGAGGTTTCATGACGGAATTTTTGAAAAATTTCTTCAAATCTTTATCGATCATACCTAGTAGAGACCGAAAATGGCCCTAGTTAAAATTTATATATATATATATATATATATATATATATATATATATATATATATATATATATATAGTTATATATGTGTCCGTTAACACGATACAGGCCAGAGTTTTTGTTTTTTTCGCCACGAAACTCGGTACGTAGTATTCCCCCATCAAACGATTGAACGAGTTCGTTAACCAACAAAATCCGGAGAGGGGGGGGGGGTTACTCCGGAGCCAAAGTAATTATTTGTCAATACCAGCCATAATTTTTATTATATTTCAACGAAACTCGGTATTTGTTGTGGACAACTGACGAGAAAAATTTGTTGTAAAAATAAACTAAATCGGTTGACTAGAAGGGGGAGTTTACTCCGGACAGAAATTACTAATTTGCTCATACCGGTCGTAATTTCTGATGTATTGTAACGAAACGCGGTATACGTCCTGGGTATCTAATAAGGAAGAAGTGTTGTAAAAATGAACTCAATTGGTCTATCAGAAGGGGGGATTTACATTGTACTATGTTTGAATTGAATTGGAACAGGTGTTATTTATGTTTTTATTTTATTTATCTATATAGGTTATTTTAAGAAAATTATTGAGGAATGCAATCGACACTACCCAATTCTGAGGAATGTGCTTAGTTATGCAGCTCCTGCGTGACGGACTTTTTTTATCCGCCTATCATTTAAATGAATTTAGTAATTTAGAGGTCACAATAAAAACAATGAATTTATAAAATGTTACAATCTAATCAGTTCCTGATCACAAAACGTGTTTTGCACTAATGCTATGGTAATTTTTTTTTTGTTTGGTTTTTGGAAGCTATGACTGCTAGGGTCATTAGCACCATTAACAATTGTTCCATTTTTAACATAAGATGGAATGGTCTTGATGCTGGATAATTTGGTTAGAGTAAATAGTAAACTAACAGATTCCAACATTGAAGAGCTATGACAACGTATAATTATTATTATTTTTTATTAATGCAACGCTTCAGTGACAATTTACATTTTTCTTCAGGAGTTTTGGCGATGTAAAATTGTCTATTAGCTCATGTAATCTTTAAATGAATACACGTCTATCTCATCTTTTGTTGTACTTTTATTAGAAAATTTGGCATGGTATAAGTTTTTTTATATCTTATATTTCGTTGTGCATGTTTGTGTTCTTATGTCAATGTGGCGGTTGTCATCTCCAAGGAGTTCTGTCACGCCAAATGGGATATCTAGATCACGTCTTAAGTAGCACTCAGTCAGTATATATTTGATTGTGAGGTCTGTATTGCGGGATCGACATGTAGATTTGTCCTTATTGGTAAGTAAGTTCTCGGTAGTCTTGCTATGACTACTTCTTCAAGTTGTGATATTCTGTATGACGAATGCCAATCTTTAATTATGACCTTAATTTGTTTTCTGTAGTGTTATACAACATAGATAAAATAAACAAAACTATGAACATAAAAATAAAGAAGTATCCTAAGCGCCCTTCTCTTGTTGTTTTAATAATATGCAGATTGCTTATAGTTTACCAATTAATTTTCAATTTGTTTTTCTTCCAAGGAGTTGCTCCAATTAGATTTAAGAAAATTACGGAAGGATTAGCCAGAGAGTAGTAATTGAAATTTATCTACACCATTAATCTCTAAATTAAAGCGAGTTAGACGGAAGGGGGAGGGGAGTATACGAAATTTAAAAGTTTCTTAGGAAGCGAATGAACATCTGGCACCCTATTGGTGAAGAAAGGGATATTGTTCTTTTTTCTTTTCTTGCTCTTCTTGTTTTGTTCGATTTTTTCTGCAGCATTTACTTCTCCCTTGTCTTGAGTTGTGTAATTTATGATTCTCTAAGTTTGATGTATTGTAACTCTGGAGTTGGTCAGGCCCTTCTCGCTCTGCAGGTTCTGAAAAAAAATTAAGATTAACGTATTAGTCGACGCCTGAAATATGGAAAAAACCGTCACGCAGTAGCTCCATTACTAAGAACATTTCTCAGAAAGATAGTGTACAGTGCACTCCTGAATAATGTGCTCAAAATTACCTATATAAATTCAAAATAAATTACAAAAAATCTTTCAAGAGTTGAACTTAAATATCTACGTTCCTTGGGGAAGTGATAAGAGAGTGTACTGTTTTATAACCTTTTGTTCATTTATTGGCGTAACTGGATCATAAAGCTACACTTGGCTTAATCAACATCTCCCTGCTTTCACTCATTTACGTGAGTATAAGAAATCCTCCATAATTATTGCCGGAGAGCTGGCTCACCCCTCTTTCCATTGGCCATTTTTCCTACCTTATGGGCCCAAAGCCTTTGGAAGAGTTGCCCATAACGTCCGTACCACTCTGGCTTTTAGTTTCAGGGCCTTATTAGAGAAATTGTTCACTGTTATAAATATTGAACGTTCACATCCTATAGGGGGTGTACTACTTTATGGACCCTCTGACACCGAAATAAACAAGAACAAGTGAAAAATATACATTGGGTTATCTTTCACGTGAATTAATATGTAAATATGTACACATATATGTGAAAAATAATTCTACTAGATGAATTTAAAATGCAAGCCCGAAGTGCAAAAGTACTATGCTATTGGTTCTCTTTGGCTAGCAAAAAAGCTTCTTTCTTGTAAGGCAAATAAAAAACAAATATCTCCCGGGCCGTCCCTCAATTGAATAAGAATGGCGAAAATATATTCCGCTAAAAAGAAAGAGAAATAATTAAAAATAATAAATAATAAATAGAAGCAACAGATCCTTTTTCTTTCTTCATATCCTTTTTGCTAATAAAACTTTAATTCTTTTTCGGTTAAATATTTCATTCCGAATTCCTTTAAAAATACAATAATAATTTTTTTGTTCCTCTTCAATAAAAAACTCTATCTCGGTTCGTTCGTAATATAAATTGCTTTAAAAGAGTTTAATGCACCAAGAAATGCGAATTTACTTACTGTGATATATGCCTGACATTTCTCATTGATAATTTTAAATTAATGAAAAAAAAGTATCGAGTTAAATTAAAGTAGATAGTCACAAATTATTATGTTGCCTACTTATTTGAACTGATTCTTAATTTGTTTATCAAGAATTTAACCAAAAATCAACATGTACATTGGAGCACTGTATTAACACACATTTTACTACAAATGAATCGTCTGATTTTACTACACTTTTGAATTTATTTTGGAGGGCTCGATATGAAATCAATATCTATTAATAACATGCAATTAAAAAAATGGGACAAATTTGATTAAGTTATACGATAAGATCGCATTATTTTATCAATTTTATCGTTTTAATTTCTCTCTTATTTTCTCTTGATCATGATGATAAATTTACACAACACTAGGTGTGATGAAGAATTAACAGACAGTGAAAACGTCGTAGATTGTGTTGTGCAAAAATTCTAAGATGTTTGAAATTTTCAATCCCGGGAGTGGCGATGCTAGAAAAGCAGGCGCGATTGTAGGAAGGTTAAACATCCAAGCTCTACCAGTGACACTTGGAATAAGAAGAATACGGGTATAATTCCACTATGGTTACTTAAGTGTTAACTTTGGTCTTTCTCTGCCTCTCGGCAACTTCATTGCTGACGAAGGCTACCAGGGAGTAGTCAAAATGTCCTGAATATTGATTTGTTTTACATAAATCGTATTGATGTTTTCTTAGCCGAATCCCAACTAATCCCTGATTGCGTAGGAATAAGAATGTAAGAAGGCAAGTATTTATTAGATTCAGCCAAGAGTCAATATATCCTAAAGTAGATTATTCTTGTTTATGCGAGTATATTGTTAAATAACAGCAAGAAATTCTCTGAAAACCCTTGAGCTGGATCTATCACTCTAAGATGGAGGCTAAGACAAGGCGACAGGAAACACTGCTTCATAAATGAAAAGGCAAATAGGCGTGATAAATTGATTAAATTTCTCAAAGAGGCCGTTGAACCATGAATCGTGCCGTCTGAACCTCCTGAAGGGGGATGGGAGAGAGGATTCCTAAAAATGGATCCTTCTCTACCTCCTCAGCCAAAATTATCTTATGAATTATGTATATCATACCTCTTGAGAATTCTTCACTGATGTCTGTCAGGTAAGTAGCGGAGAGAGGAAGGCTTTTCTCGAAGGCTATTTTCATTTCTCAATGTGATTTCTACAGATCATAAATATCCAAGTTCATTTTAATTTCAAACCATTGATCACAAATACCTTGTTAAGGGGAGTTTTATAAAATTAACTTTTTTCAGATCATGAAAAAATTATTGTAAGGAATCTTTTTTTTTTTTTTTTTTTTTTTTTTTTTTTTTTTTTTTTTTTTTTTGTCGTATAAAGGCCAGTCAACCACTATTAGGTCATTTGTGCCTCTTGGTCGGTCCATTGGTAGCATCGAAAGCAGAAACAGAGCCCGACGGCCAGCTAGAGGCGGACCTAGTCAAGGTCGAGTAGAGTCCCCCGTGCCAGTTCTACCTTAGTGGCCCGCATCTGGTGACTGACTGCTAGGTCTATGATAGAAGGTGTGCTTGCTGGTGCCAGGGCAACCAAACCATAGGGGGGGCTCGTCCCCAACCCTAGCCAAGCCCATCGCTCCCGCCAACCCACGCGCCCCGCCTCCGCCCCGAACGCCACCAACAGTTAAAACAAAAAATATTTTTAACGAAATTTTGGGTAGTTAATCTAATAATAATTTAAAGTTAATCAGTAAATAATAGAATACAGTATTTTTTTTTTTTTTTTTTTTTTTTTTTTTTTTTTTTTTATTTTTTTTTAGAATTAGTTAGTTCTTACAGTTAAGAAAATTAGTTATTAGTTACATAAATGTTTATATATATATATATATATATATATATATGTATTTAGAGAATATTAAGTGGAAATATTTATAGTAATATATTTAAAAGGCCAATATACTTTATAATAGTTGTTAATCAGGTGAATGATTTGTAGTTATGATAAAAGACAACAAAACCCAGCGCTAAATTTTGGTTTTTAATTTTTTTTTTTTCATGAAAAGAAAAAAGGTCAGAGAGATGAACCGAATTATTTCCTAGCAGCTCTCTAAGATGTATCGGGAGACTCAGTCGAACTCGCTCGTCTTCATATGCCCTGCACTCCGTCAGGACATGGTTTACAGTGAGGGGCACGCCGCAAACCTCGCACTCCGGAGGCCCCCCTTCTCCATGAGGTAGCCGTGCGTCAGTCTTGTGTGGCCTATCCGTAATCTTGAGAGGATTACTTATTTCCTCCTATTATCCCGTTCCTTCGGAATATATTTCCTTCCTCAATTGATTCCTTATTGTAAGGAATCAATTGAGTCCAAAACGATTTTCTGATAAGCGATTTTACTAGCAGTGATGTGAGATTTTTGGCTTTTAAAGAGGTACCTATAAATAAGTGGTTTTAATAAATTATTTGTCATAATTCATTTTATTTTAATTGACCTTCTAGAGGAAATTTATATTATTAGAAAAAGTCTTATTTTTTTTTCAAGTCGGTTCTGAATATGGGCCATTCGCTTCAGCTGTCATAGAGCCTCATTTCATAAACATCCATGCTGATGAACTCAACAGGCGTGAATTTAATTGTCAGCATTAGAATTAACCCACTCAGTATCACTTCATAATATTTGACCCCTTCAATTGTTCTTTTTTAACACTGTTGTAAAATTGAGTAAATGGTAAAAAAAAAATATAATTATAAAAATAATGTAGATCAAAACAACACTAATTTAATAATACTAAGATCCTTGAAGAGAACAAATAAAGCAAGTTGGACGAAACAATTAGTAGTTGGTAGTCAGTAAGAGTAGGAAGTGTACAAGAAGGAAGCGGAACACAGGACAAAGGAAGCAGAGGGTCAATACGGGCCAAACTCCTGGTGAATATAGATCAGGTAGGAACCCCAGGAGAACTATCGGGGTATCTACTTCTCTACCGTGCCCAGTCAGCTGTTTAAAGTACTTCTTTCACTCTCACAATGGCCACAACATAAAATCCTTTAGTCCATCTCCTCTTTTAGATTTATTATTCCCTCAGGAAGTAATAAGTAATAAACTTATTTCAGCTGCGCATTTTTGGGCATTTGGATGACCAATGAAACAAATGGGTAAAATAAAAATGTTTTATACGTTCGATAAAGGATCCTTTTCTTCATGCGTGTAGTATACAGGATGGTCCCGAAAAAAATCGCCATACTTAAGGGGTGTGTACGCCAACTAAAGTGTAGTTGAATGCCACCGTGTATTTTTACAACTATTTCGTGATAACTTATTTGTTTGGGTGGCTCCTGTGAATTTGGTTTGAGAAAGTTTTCCACAAGGTAGACGGGATCTTAAAGGAAATTTAATTTCTTAGCGTTCCTTCATCGAACGTATAAAACATTTTTATTTCCTTCGGGGCCACCCTGTATATACAATTTTTCGGACACAGGTATCAGTCTAAATTTCTTAGCGATC
Organism: Gonocerus acuteangulatus; assembly: GCA_946811695.1. Classification (NCBI taxonomy): domain Eukaryota; kingdom Metazoa; phylum Arthropoda; class Insecta; order Hemiptera; family Coreidae; genus Gonocerus; species Gonocerus acuteangulatus. The sequence continues at coordinate 93,113,775 of OX328124.1, read as the reverse complement.
CTTTATCGAACGTATAAAAAAAATTTATTTCCTTCGGGGCCACCCTGTATATAACATTTTTCGGACACAGGTATCAGTCTAAATTTCTTAGCGTTCCCCCCCCCTTCCCCTCGACATACCGCATACACTGTAAATCGATACATATAGAATGGAAAAAGAAGTAAATTTTAGCTGCTAGGAACCAAAATTTTGCAAAATTCTATCAAATGAAAATTTGACTAATTCTCATTTTGGCTCAATAGTGATTTCAACATTTTAATATTGTTTTTGCCCTTTTTGGAATCAGTTATTGATGCTCTTTAACTTTTAGGGAGGGGGTCAGTCAAAAGAATTGACGAATACAAGCTGTAACTCGTTAAAAGTATGCTCACCACAGTTTTTCTCAACTCCAATGGGGGAAAAAATGTTGTTTTTTGGCTAGCGATTGCGGCACTTTTACCTGACCGAATTTGGACTTTGACCAGTTCATTTGAAGCAGAATTTAATGTTCTTCGCGCCCTATTTATAGTTTTTTACTCAAAATCAACAGTTTTTAAATTAATGAAGAAAAGGTAAAAAAAAATTGCTAAAATGCAGCGATTTTTCGCCTGCCAAAAGTTGTCCCTCCCGGCTTTCGAGTTGGAAAACTTGGTTTCAGCATACACACAGCATACCTAAGGATATTAGAAAAAAAAAAAAAAATCTTGTGGGGGAATTATTGTTAGCTCGACACCCTTTTAAAGCCTCTATATTCTGGGATAGTAGGGTAATATCAACTCCCTTTACCAGTCTACTATATCAATACCCTATCATTAAGTATTTCTGCGAGACATTCGGGCGTCTCTCTTGTATTTTCCAGTATCGGTGTGACATGGAGCAGTGGCATAAAACTCAAACTGTAAAATCTCTTCAGTACTTCACTGTAAATTTACAAGCTCTTCAGAGTCATAAGTCAAGGTTAAACAACCATGCAAAAGTTTTGGTCGACATCTACAGTAAACCTGCTTCCGCAGAGATCCATCATCATTACTTGGCTCAAGAAAAATTTTATACAGCAATCAGCTAATTAGTATATTTGGAAGTAAAGATGTTCAAACTTAGTTTCCGACAAGGGATTTAGCTTATGATTAAGTACATTGATGAAAAAATACCTTTAATTTCGTAAATATTTTGGTCATAGTTTCACTACAACCGTCGTCCCAAATATTTACACTTATTAATGATTCTGGTATAAAAGAATAATATGCTTCAAAACTTCGTCGATACCGTCTGTTAGGTACCAATAATGACCTCTACAACCACCACCAATAATATACAAAATAATTCACAGAAACACACACACACATACATATTATATATATATAGATATCAGTCCCGTAACAGGCCACGAGGGCCCTGAGGGGCAGATACTATAGAGGTATCTGATTCATGACCATACGGCACATTAGGGAGATAGTGTCGTCATTACTATGCTCCGGCCGCCTGATTTTCCCCTTGGCTGCTTCGATTTTCCCCTGATTCCCCCTGCTTATATATATATATATATATATATATATATATATATATATATATATATATATATATATGTGTGTGTTTTTTTTTTAGGGTAGGGGAAAAATCTTGCATGAGACGAAGTGGACAAAGCCACTACAGTGTGAGATTCCTACTCACTATAAAACCACCTCCCTATACACCTCAACCACCCTACGGAACCGCCCTCAGGCACTACTTCGCAGGGGGGAGTTGGCCCTAAGCCTTCTTCATTAGTGGACTACATTATTTTGAGCCGTAGTCAGGCCCTTTCTCTGCCGTTCTTCATTTCGTAGCTTTTTGGCGATGAGAGCAGAGTATTCTGACACAGACTCCCAGTTCTCGGTATTAGCCAGGATGAGGCTGACCACATTTTCTGGCTTCAAGGGCTTGCCCAGTTTTCGGTCCAGTTCTGCCTTTTCGATGCGAAAACTCTGGCATTCGAAGAACACATGATCTGCAGTCTCATCTTTAGGGGCGCATGTTGGGCATGACGACTCATCATCCAACTTAAAACGAGCTAGGTAAGCTCTGAAAAAGCCGTGTCCAGTGAGCATTTGAGTTAGATAAAAATCTACTTCTCCGTGCTTCCATTCTCTCCATGTTTTGATGAGAGGTATTAAACGATGTGTCCATCTTCCCGATGTTGAAGCATCCCAACGCCTTTGCCAGTTCTCCATCGTCAAGTTCTTCTCCTCTTTTTCGATAGTCTTCCAATGGGCGTCTGGATCTCTCTTCCTTCGATAGATCCTACCACGCTCTACTGCCAAGAGGTCAATTGGAGGCATATCTGCAACGACACACGCTGCATCATACGAAACGGTGCGAAAAGCTCGGCAGGCACGTAGAGCACTTCGACGATAAATACTAGTGCAATTTCGCGCGTATGCCTTTATCAACATTGCGCTCGACCAAACGGGAGCAGCATACAGCAAGATGGAGCTAGTGATTGTTGCCAGCAGTCTCCTTCGATTTTGTCCTGGACCACCGATGTTTGGCATAATCCGAGCAAGAGCCTCTGTAGAACGTGATGCATTACTGCTGATCATCTTCAAATGTTCAGCAAAATTCAATCTTGCATCAATCTGCACGCCTAGATATCTCATGGATGTCTGAGAAGATATATCGAATTCTCCGACATTTATAGTGATGCACTCCATGACTTTACGGCTCGTAACTAGTAGTACCTCGGTTCTATGATCTGCAAGCTTTAGGCCTACAGAAGAAAGCCACTGACGAATGGTTGAGATAGCCTTGTTCGCATCGTATGTAATTTCTTCCAGGAGCTTTGCACAAACTACTACCGCAAGATCATCCGCGAAGTCCATCAAAGTCGTTTCCTCCGGCATGGGAAGTCTGAGTGCTGTGTCGTACATCACATTCCACAGCAAAGGACCTAAAACCGAACCCTGAGGAACGCCGCCTGTAATCTTATAGATTTTTGAGCCATCATCTGTTTCGTATCTCAGGTATCTTTCAGAGAAGTAGCTCCTGATAATCCGCAGGAGGTACTGTGGGACTTCCATTTTTTCCAATCCGTCCGTAATACAATCCCATCTTGCTGAATTAAAAACATTCTTTATATCCAAGGTTATTACAGCACAATACTTTTTGTTCCCTCTCCTCCACCTCTTACCTGCAATGGCTTCTCGGGCGGTTTTTATCACAAGGTCGATTGCATCAATTGTTGATCTGCCTTTTCGGAATCCATACTGATTCTCTGCCACACCCCCGATACTTTCACTAGTTTCGCTTACTCTATTGTAAACAATCCTCTCCAGAACTTTTCCTGCGGTGTCCAGGAGACAAACTGGTCTGTAAGATGAAGGTTCTTCTGGAGGACCCTTGCCTTTTGGTAAGAGAACAAGATTTTGTTTCTTCCAGAGGGAGGGAAAAATGCCTTCACGGAGACAACAATTATAGGCCTCGATATATATATATATATATATATATATATATATATATATATATATATATATATATATATATATCGAGGCCTATATATATATATATATATATATGTGTGTGTGTGTGTGTGTGTGTGTGTGTGTATTTGTGTTTGTGTAAACATAGAAAATTTTGTCTTGTTAACACGAAAGTTTCACAATTTTATTATGAAACGTGATGAGACATTTGTGTGCAAAAATAACAGGGATTTACCTTTATCCCCTACTCCATATCAAATTATATTAATACTCTTAAATTCCCCTTATGTTATGCTGTAATATACATATATTTAATATATAAATATCGAAATAGTATGAATAGAACGTCCCAAATTTGTATAATTAATGCTTATTGAGACGTTTTGGATTTCATTGTCCTTCATTATACACATTTATTATTTGTAGTTTAATTTAATGAATTATCATTGTGAAAACATTGAATTAGTGAACTTAATTATTAATTATTCTTAAAACTATACATAAATATTCTTAATAAGCCATACCTTCAGCAGGTTTCAAGTCATTGCACTGGAATTTCATATAATGGCTTGAAATTATCTGAAACTATGACTCACTAATAATATTTATCTAGTTTTTTAGTACACTTTTTATTTAACTCCCATCATGACCTAATACAGTTAATGATAAATAATAACGTAAATAATATAAAATATGTACATTTACCCCTGAAAAAGGACAAAAAGGCCCGAAACTTAGCAATAAATATTAAATACGAGTGTACTTTAACCATCTTATAACCGTAATTTATCTGTAAGGTTATAAACATCTTATTTAAATACAACTCTCACAGCTTTTTTTACCATCTTCATAACTTTACTTAAAAAGTTGGACGGTTTTTTATTACCAAGAATACATATTGCCATAAAATATCATGGTTCAATAATAATCATAGAAATATCAGACTTTCCCCTTTTTAACTGTATCTTAAGTTTCAATGCAGGCTCATTGGTTGCAGAATTTTGGAAGCATTGAGAATGCAAATGATGATCAAGTTATTTCTTTGGTTAAATTTCGTTGGAGGCATTTCCACCTAAGATTGGTCCTACGCCTTTCTTTAAGTAAAAGTAAGTTTTACGTTGATAATAGCAATTCATCTGTTTCACTGAATGTACTTTTTTGTGTTATGAATGAACTATTCGTTATGTTGTAAAATAAAATAAAGAAAACATTACGAATTCTACACGATGTTTGGGAGTAAAAGCGAATGTTATAGCGTTGTTGGAGTATGTTGTCAACATGACTAAACGCTACGAATCAGAATACCGGCTTATAGTCCGCATACATAATGAATGAGGGAGGCCTGCGTTGGAAGAAATGGGGCTGTATTTGCCCTCAATCAGCAACTCTTACCCACTTTCCGGTCATCGAACACTCTCAAGTTGTGGACTTCTTGTTTGTAGGCAACCAGTTGGTGGCTGATACTGTATAACTAGTTAATCATCCTGAGAAAATTAATTAAAAAGTTGTTTTATTTATTTTAATTAATGATCTCTCTGAATGACCGTCCAGCATAATTGGTAACCGGAGACAAAAGGTAGTTTTAAGCCCCCTCCATATTAACAATTCTCCAGACTTACCCAGGGATACTTAATGACTAAACAAGACTTACCAATGCTGGGTTTAAATTCGTGTATAGCCTCGTTATTTTTGCACTGACCCATGCAGTCTAAACATTAACGATTTCTTAGATAAATCAAGACTTACTCCATTTAGAGCATTTCAAAACTAAAAATGTAGATCAAATTAGATATTTTTGAAGGAACTAACATTTTTAAAAATGATTTAAAACACATTTTAAAACTCGTTTTTTTCCCGTAAATAGTATATTAAAGTACATAAGTTTAAAATTTCAAGGTAAATCTTGGAATTTATCTTGTGGTATCCTGAGACCCAATTTTTCATTATGTCGAAAATAAAATGAGTAAACTTTTAAAATATTTTTAAATGTATCAACAATTTATCTAATAATGTGAATATTAGATAAATAATGTTCGATAAGAATAAAAAAAAATGAAAAAAAAACCTGGATTAAATTTCCCTCTGTTATAATTTTATTGTTATTGGTTTCGATGTTCGTCTTTTTGATTTTGCTTTCGTGGTGCCTGAAGTCCGACAGATGTTCTAAAGAGAGTACTCCGCACTCAGAATTTCTAGCATTTGAGCTTCTGGAATCAACAGATGGGGAAAACCTATTCCGATATGAATAAACTTTATGCCTTTGACAGTCAAAATCTCCATCAATACAAGGATCATCAATACAATGTTCGCCTTTCTTACACCAAATATGATAATCAAATGTTTTTTCCAACCGCTAACGAGAACCTGAATAAAACTCTATCCTCTAATAAATCATTACTAGGTTCCATAAAAGCTCTTAATTAAGAAACGTAAATGAATGAATGTACTGTGATTTAAATATTTATTTTTTGGGGGGCTTCCCAAATACAGGAAGAAGTCATAACAATTCTATTTTTCATTAAAGTTACAACTCTACAATAAAACAATGAAGGGGTTATTTGTAAAGCATGAATGGACATTAATTTACGAAATTCGAAAACCCATGAGGAAAATATTTCATAGAACCCGTATGAGGATATCTAGGGTTTAGAAGTGCCTCCTTTATATGAAATTAAATTTGTTAGTTGGCTGGAAAATAGTTTTTAATTAAAATACCCTTTTCATCTATTTTTCATATGCAGGAAAATGAAGTGTTTTTGTGATTTTGTATTTGGATCGTTTCTTGTTATCGCTGTTTAAATTAAGAAATAGTAGAATATGAAATTCTGTTTAGTAGTTAAAAGGTTAAATTCGGTTAGAATTAAAATTTGAATCTCATCATCATATAAGCCCCTGCTGGCCCTACAAAACATGTAACTAATTTGCCAAAATAAATAAAATATTGTAATCTGTTCGGTGGTATGTAAACTTGCGAGACGGATTCCTACCGTTGTAACTCTCCTAACAGTGGAAACTAAATTATTTCAATTCAAACTTTTCTTTTCACATTTATGTGTGAAAAACAAATATCATTGATCGTATTAAACAATTAATTCTAGTCCACCTGAATTCTGAATGGATTCAGAATTATTCAAGAAGGTAAGAAGGTAAACTTATTAGGTAAAATTATACCAGATAAATGAGCATACGATTGCTAATAACAACCTTGCAGTGGGGTCTCCCGGGGTCTAGTGGCTAGCACGCTGGATTCATAAGCGGGAGATGGTGGGTTCGATCCCCACCGGGGGCAGGAATTTTCTCATCTCAGGGCTCGCTGAGAAAATTCCTGGCTGCACCCTGGATGTCGGCGCTAATGGCCAAGATTTGTCGATGCGCGGTAGAAAAAAAAAAAGAAAAAACAAAACAAAAAAAAAACAAAAAACAACCTTGCAATAAATCTGTACCTAGATTATTATAAAACATAAAATAATTTAAAAATATGTAGGCAACATATATAATTAATGATTAACAGTTTGACTGCGGGAGTGTTAAACCCAAGCCATCTAAAAATTGTAATTTTTTTTCTTCATTTTATGATTTCATTTGTCTTGTTAATGTGGAAAAATAACTTACCCATTGAAAATTCTGGTTATTTTCCTTCAGAAACATGTTTTAGCGCGGTTCCTCCCTCCCCCATAGGGAGGAACCCCGCTTATAGGGTTGATACAATGAAACAATCCGGAAGTGCCGACTAGAAAATTTCGCGTTTCAGAACCCCTAGAGACCGAAAATAACGGTGGTTCAAATTTGTATATATATATATGTATATATTTATTTATATATATATATATATATATATATATACATATATATATATATATATATATATATATATATATATATATATATATATATTTGTCTGTTCGCTCTCTAGATAGAAGACGAATGGTCCGATTTTGATGAAATTTGGTACAAAAATCCTTCGTCCAATTTGAAAGGTCAAGCTCGTTAACCAGCAAAATCCGCCAACTGGAAGATGGCGTTTGGGGCGAAATTCGCGCAAAAAAAATCGTAACGCTTACGTTTTTGAGTTCATAAGCTTGTAAGTACTCGTTTTATATGATTCCTGGGCTAGGAAAACGAATGAAACCATTTTGAAGGCGATCGCTCTAACCGTTTTCGAGAAAATTGGAAAAATAGTTTTTGAATACCGTTTTTGGTTTGGGTACTTAGAATTACGGGATTCAGTTGAAACTTTATCTGCATGTTCTACTTTCATTAAAACTAATATGTTGAAAGTTTTGTTACGTTTGGAGTTAAGGAAGGGTTAGAATAAAATATTTTATGAACAGACATGAAAAGTTTTGGGAAGTTCGTATACTTTCATTAATATCTCGAACACGGTTGGGAAATCGTGGTAAGTGGATGGAAACTATTTGAAAGCTTACAAATTCTCTACAAAAAAGATTCTAAAACTATTTTTGATTAGGTTATGTCAATCGGAGAAATAAGTGCTTAAAACTTCAAATACGTCTGTTTTTTTCTTATGAACGGGTTTTTGTCGTTCTTGTTGTAATTTTTGTCTCATTCCCTTCGTTTTTTATTGCTTTTTATTTTTGTAATTTCTTATGTTGCGAAAATTTTGTGTGTAAAGCAGGATATGAAAAATGAGGCCAATTTTCTGTTGCTAGAAATAATATAAATTTTGGGAACTTTCATTAATATCTCGAAAACTGTTGAGAATTTTGGTAAACGGAAGAATACCATTAGAAAGCTTATTAAATGCTCTACATAAAAGGTTCTAATGCGAGTTTTGATTAGGCGATGTCAATCGGAGAAATAAGAGCTTAAAGCTTTAAAGTAATTGATTTCGCTTATTCGAAGTGTTCTTTTTGTCTGTATTTTATTCCTTGTTATTTTTTAATTGCTTATAGTTGGATAATGTATTCGAAAATAAAACAGGTTAAGTAAAATAACAAAAACAATTTATTGTTAGAAATATAGAGTTCCAAGATTCCAAGACCTTGTAACTAGCGGGACGGTTTCTAGTGTTGCCGACCCTTCCAGGTAAGATTGTATATCCTACCTTTTAAGACTGGTGGAACCAAAATATAACTGTCAGGATTCGGTCACTGGTACTTAATAAAACTACATTTTATCGTAAAAATGGTTTTATTGTGCCGACGTTTCGGCTTGAACTTCAAGCCTTCATCAGGGCTGTAAATACAAGTAGGACATATTTAACACTAATATATGCACATATCTATGTAAATATACCTAACATATATATATATATATATATATATATATATATATATACATATATAATATATATATATATATATATTTATATACAGGGTGTCCCGTAAATGTCTAGTCATATTGTGAGGGGTGATATAGGACCTCTAGGGGAACAAAAAATGTTCTATGACGATTTCCCGAATTCTCGCCCCTAAGGGAGAAAACGTCGTTTTATTGTTTCTTCGAGACAAACGTGGTTTTTAGAAGAATAATCGTTGTAGCTCCGTCCCAGGTGGTTCTACTAGAAAGGAAGTGAAACCTATCGAAAGCTGAGTAAATTTACTATAAGACTATTTGGGAGTAAACGTAAAAATGAATGAATGTAAGTATGTATATCTTACCAAAAGAAAGCTATTCTAAATTTTCTGACATTTTATTGATATTTCTTTCCAGCGTTACTCCTCAATGGGCGGGGTCTGTGATTTCCGGGTTTTAGAAAAACTTTCTCATTTAACCAGCTTTCCATTCATGTATCACAACCCTGTGTTATTTAAGTATTTGAACGGTTTAAGAACAAAAGCTTTAAAAAAAACATGGATCTGTGAAAAGAAAATTATATTTTTTTCTTCAGTTTATTCAAAAATCTGAAGAGAAATATTTATTTTTATAAATGTTTACATAAATATTAAGTAAATATTTACTTATAACAATAAAAAAAATTACTTCCACGAATATAACAAAAATTCCTAAAACAGTAAATAAATAAAATACACATTTATTTTGAATTTATTAATTCAGGTAACTAATACTGGGTCCAGGAGGCGGCCATTAATGAACCCCAACCATACATTAACCTCAAAAATTACTATTTTTACCTAGATCACGCATTTGAACACATTTTTACAGGTATTTATATTTTTTAAAAGAAATGCTTTACCTTGAATTAATGTTGGTAATTACAAATTCTATCCCTCATAAATAAGACATACATAGTCCTGTAAAAATGTGTTCAAATGCGTGATCTAGGTAAAAATAATAATTTTTGAGGTTAATGTATGGTTGGTGTTCCTTAATGGCCGCCACCTGGACCCAGTATTAGTTACCTGAATTAATAAATTCAAAATAAATGTGTATTTTATTTATTTACTGTTTTAGGATTTTTTTTATAATCGTGGAAGTAATTTTTTTTTATTGTTTTAAGTAAATATTTATTTATTATTATGTAAACATTTATAAAAATAAATATTTCTCTTCAGCTTTTTGAATAAACTGAAGAAAAAAATATAATTTTATTTTCACAGATCCATGTTTTTTAAAAAACTTTTGTTCTTAAACCGTTCAAATACTTCAATAACACAGGGTTGTGATACATGAATGGAAAGCTGGTTAAATGAGGAAGTTTTTCTAAAAGCCGGAAATCACAGATCCTGCCCATTGAGGAGTAACGCTGGAAAGAAATATCAATAAAATGTCACGAAATTTAGAATAGCTTTCTTTTGGTAAGATATACATACTTACATTCATTTATTTTTACGTTTACTTTCAACTAGTCTTATAGTAAATTTACTCAGCTTTCGATAGGTTTCACCCCCTTTCTAGTAGTACCACCTAGGACGGAGCTACAACGATTATTCTTCTAAAAACCACGTTTGTCTCGAAAAAACAATAAAACGACGTTTTCTCCCTTATGGGCGAGAATTCGGGAAATCGTCATAGAACATTTTTTGTTCCCCTAAAGGTCCTCTATCACCCCTCACAATATGACTAGACATTTACGGGACACCCTGTATATGCATATACACATACACATATACACGCACACATATGTACATATATATGCCCACATACATACACATATGGGGTATGTATTATTAAGTAGCAGTGACCTAACCCGGACAATCCCTACCTTGCATCATCAACGGTCAACGATCTCCTCTCAACAAAATAATAACTGCTTCTATTTTAATCTTTCGAAATTAGACTAGGGATAAGAACGGAACCGCGCTAAGATGAGGCAGTTCCTGCGAGTCGGACTTTTTTTACCATGACGCACAAGTGGTGAAACTCCAGCAAAAATTCACAGAAAGGTCTGAGCCCGGAACGAGTCCAGAATAAGGCACTCGAAACACTCCCTGAGACGGTTGTACGAATAAACCAGCCTGGAGGATTGTAGCCGATCCCCAAAACGTTTTAACTTTTTCTCCTAGCTTGCCAGGTAGCTCCCATCAAACATATGCTGCATCAGGCCACCTCAGCGATTGGGTTTATGATGACGCACATTCGGCGTCATCAGCAGCCCAGGTGTTAATAATAATTATGATGTTTGAATAGTGTTAAGTTGGGCAGTGCGTTGCGGGTACCTGAGTGGCATTAACGGCATACACCTTTATAATGTCACAAACAATATTTCTCCGAAGACGTTAGGAGTAGAAACAGTCTAAAACAGTACAACAAAATTAGTTGTAGCCAAAGGAGTGTGACTGTTTTCACTTAGACGGCTAAAGCAATCAATGCCCGCAAATGGTTTAATGATATATACTATTACATCTGACCCATCATGTTTCAACAAAACCAATAAAATCTTCTAAGTTTTATTTTTATTTGAAACCCGTACATTTGTTTTTGTGGGGGGGTTTCTTATAGGGCTTTAAATGTTATATTCTCTACAAAGAAATGTATCCCCAGGAAGAAATTGTCTCCTAATATTTGATTTAAACAAATAAAGAAGATGGGGTTGTGTGCTTTGTGGCTTTGTGGAGCCTTGGGGCTGTTTTTGACCCGGAGGGCAGAATACCCAAGGGGCCATTAATATTACATCAAAAGGAGGTTCCTTCTTCTCCTTGTTTCTCTTGAAGCGGTGTACAAGTTTGGCTCATGAATTTGTTGTATTCTTGTTTTAGGTTCATAGAAGGTTCTCCTTCATTTCCCAATATTAAACCACAAACATAAGTGGATACCATTTGATCCGATGGCAAATCGTAAGATTATTTGGTTGTAATTTTGCCTAGTTTTTAGTTTGTATTTATTATAATTATGGAGAGGAGAGGTTAGCTCAGTGATAGAGCACTGGACTAATAAGCTGAAGGGTCTGAGTTGAAATCTCGAGCAAGCACTAAAGATTTTTACGTTCTGGTGTCTTCGTTCATGGATTGAATTCGGCCTCCCCGACCGGCCCTAGGCCAACCCAGCCTTTCATTAATTTATGAATGGGTATCTTGTTACTAATGACCGTAGCAGTCGAAGCAGCGATGGGGAAAATCAGGCGGCCGAAGCATAGTACTTACCACACTATCTCCCAAGTGTGCCGTATGGTCATGAAATAGATACCTCTATAGTATCTGCCCCTCAGGGCCATCGTGGCCTGTTACTCGACTGATTTTTTTTTTATAATTATGGAAATTATGAATATTTCACTATGAGTCAGGAATCGACAACATTCTCGTTACTTATCATATTCAATTGATATCACCCTGGTGAATAGTGGTTCTCCCTGGCGAAAAGCCAACTCCATTCAAGGAACACAATGCAAGTTCTCATGCGACCCAGTTGTTTACTTTAGATTGTTTGTATGGAGTTCAGTATCGACATTTGAGCTATCGTTCGAAACACAGGAACTAAAACTTCGTGATGAGTTTCGTAGTTAGTATTCCTAACTCATAGGTACAATGGGATCTGACGTACGGGGTTTCAAAACTCCAATATCTCACGTGAACACAGTTGAAGATAATGTAGTTTGACGGATTGTTTTTGTATTGTTCGGCTATATCATATCAAGTCTAGAGTTGTCTATTGTATCTATTAGTGAATTCTAAAGCCAAATCTCTAAATTTAAGTGAGTAATGATTACAATAGCTTTATATATATATATATATATATATATATATATATATATATATATATATATATATATATAAAATCAGTCCAGTAACAGGCCACGAGGGCCCTGAGGGGCAGATACTATAGAGGTATCTGATTCATGACCATACGGCTCACTAGGGAGATAGTATGGTCAATACTAAGCTCCGGCCGCCTGATTTTCCCCTTGGCCGCTTCGACTGCTAGAGTCATTAGCACCCAAGGTACCCATTATTAAATTAATTAAAGGCTGGGTCGGCCTAGGGACGGTCAGGGAAGCCGAATTCAACCCATGAACGACGACACAAGAAGAAAAAATCTTTAGTGCTTGCGCGGGATTTGAACTCAGGCCTCCAGCTTATTAGTCCAGTGCTCTACCACTGAGCTAACCTCGCCACCATAAATATATATATATATATATATATATATATATATATATATATATATATATATATATATATATATATACACAGATTTGAACAAATATATGGAACAACCGTCTCCCAGAACTACTGCAAGAATTTCTAAAAGCGCCTAACACGAAAAAGTGCTTAGAATGATCAAAATGGATTCATTTTTTTTAAGGTGTTTCAATTGTGAACGGGAAAATACATTTATTAATAAATAGCCATTTTACTAAATTAAATTGCATATGATGTTTGCACTATTTTCGTTTTAGTCTAAGAGCTGGCATTGTGTTTGAGAAAAAATTTAGTAGGGCTAAATGTTTAATATATTGTCTTTTTCACTCTCCTAGACATTATACAGGCGGTCTGGCTTGTGGTAGACGTTGCTTTCATTAGTGTAGATCGTATTTGTGCAGAAAAAAATAATTTTTCAAGTCATTTTTTGTTATTAAATAACTTTTCAAAGCTTAAAAATATTTTTAAAAAAATGTATTTAAATCAAATTTTAAAAAATAATAATAAATTTACAATAGTTAAATTGAAAGTTCGAATAATAATAATTAATTGAACAAAACCTGCAATAATTATTGCATATTTTGTAAAACATCACTTTGGTGCAGAGACACCCAATGCAACTTTAAACAAAAATCTTATAGTCGGTTTTCTGAATGTGTTACTTTGCATTAGCTCAGCCCTGGCTAGTAGTAGTCCTTCAAAATGTAGACATAATTTGTTAACTTATGCTATAAGCGTGATAGTGAGTGTTTAAAAACCAAAGGTAAAAGGCATGGGTTATTTAAAAATGACATGGTGAATAAACTCGCTGGTACAACGACCTCTTCAATCAGCGAATAACAAGACGGCAATTGGCAAAAAGAATTATTTCTTAGAGTCATAATAGGGAGACGGGAAATGTATCCTCTCATTTTATATTATAACAAACATTTTCCTATTAAACGTTAAAACAGTGAGTAAAGAAAACAGCTTCGTAAAAATGAACATATTATTTAAAAAGAGAAAAAAGACTAAATGGACGATATTTATAGATATTGATTTCAGTACAGGTTAATTCTTATTTTTCTTTAATTTGAAGAGATTTCTTTATAAATAGTTTTTTATCCATGAAAATATTAAGTTAGAAAAAACTGATTGACAATATTGTCGAGACAAATGCAAAGTATCGAATGTGAAAGTGGTTTGGTACCTTTTAGATTACTCTATATACATTTCATCTTATGATATGTTTTAATTATTAATTATTAATATATTTAATTAGACTTAATGCATATTCGTTAGTTTGATTTTTAGTAAGTGATAATTATTTTCTCTTAATTTTCGTGAGTTTGCCACAACTTACATCAGTCCAACAGCTATTAGCATAGATTGAAAAATGCGTTTATTCACATTCCATACTTTGCATTTGTATCGACGATATATAATTAATTTTATTAGTCTATACGTTAAATATATTAATAGTTATTCATAACAGTAAAAATATATAAATAAATAAAAACAAAAATAATAAGGATAATTCGAAAAAAAATCCAAAATAACATAAAAAAACAAAACAGAACAAATGAAATAATAAATTAACTAGCCATAAAATTATTTTTACTTCAATAAAATGAGTACTGGCTGTTTTTAGTATTTAATCATACATGTTTATATTTTTTAAATGTGTAATTTTAGTGTTAATACGAGGCTGGTAATCAGCCTCACGGTATGTCACGGTAAGTACATGTTCGGGTTGCATCTAATATTTTAAGCTGTTAGGTGCGGATTGCAAATCCCACAATTTGGCCTTTGAGATTTCTAGTTAAGTATTCGTTAGTCATGAATGTGTGTCTCTTTTCGAATCTGATTTGTCCAAGGTAGTTGTCAGTCATATTCGTTCACTTATGTCTCAATTTTTGTTGTAGGATAGTTTATAAAACAATAATTGCCATAATTTTCTGTATTTAATAAATAAATAAATATTAATAAATAAATGCATTATTGCTTCAGTATTAGATTTTGGTATTCTGCTAAGGAAAAAAATTCTTACAAGGAGAATGCTTCAGATATATTAGAAAATAAACGTAGAAAAGGCGAAACTCCCTTGGAGTAGTGGAATAAAACTATTGAAGTACGAGCCACTATCTTCTCCTCTTGGAATTATTATTCAGACCACGAACCAAGGTACGCTTCTAGCGGAGGCCGTGGCTGAGAAATACTCTCGTCCATTTTCCGAGCCGTACATATGACTTGAGAGGATAGTAGCAGCATAAAGTATTTCTCACGAATTAATGTCTATCAACTCCTTCAGTACGTGTGATTATTAGTTCTATTTATTAAACTTTGCAATTACTCAACAAATAATCTTCAGCAGATCTATACTCATACAATGATTTGGTACTTTTCTGTTTCTTGGGCGGTTTTTCTCTTTGACCATTCAGTACTGCCTTATCCTCTTATTCCGTATCTTCTCCTGTCACCATCCTTTCTTCACTAGCAACAGCATTATCTTGCTGAGGGTGAGGTTCAGCTATAACGGGAATGTTGGGATTGGAAAAGGATAACAATATCAGTTTTACTAAATGTTTCATTCTTTGGAATATGTTTGCCACAGACCTCAGCAATTCGTCGATTTTTCCACTTTCATTCTGTACATCCTCAGTTCCAGTTTCATATTCTATTGACTTCAGCTTTACTGTAGAAGAAGGAAAACCTTGAAGCCTGTTTTCGAAGGGTAAGAGCATTTGGTCATTTGAATCAGAAAATGGAGCTGTAAAACAAGTAGGACTGTCTTCTGTATTGCAGGAAGGAGAGGTAATTTCATCTGGTTCTTGATGCAGGATGGAGATTTATACTCAATTAGCAGGATAGTAGAATAGGTTCTTATTAACCGTTAGCAATCCAAACCCAGTTCCAATAGAAATTTTATGGTTGTCTTTATATTCTCTTTGATATTTTCATATTAAAACATTACAATGACGAAAAAAAAAAGCTTAATTAAATGTGTTTTTTTTAACGTTCCCAAATGGGAGCAATGGAGTCAAGACAGGATAATAAGTCATATTTCAGTTAAGTTTATTTAATCAACTATATTGTAACTAGATCATACAACAAGAATATTTTTAATAAAATTGTAATAATAAAACTTATTTAGCCTATGCCATGATAGGATGGAAACCAATGCAAGTACAACCGTACTTCACCCTCTTGACGCTCACAGGTCATATCTTTCCAGAGCGGATGACAACAAATAATCATATTTTGTCTGATACATTGGAATTTTGAATTTAGGATCTGACTTTGTTCCAGTTTTTCTGGGCATTATCCTAAGCAGACACAAAGTAAAGTACTTCCCTCCTAAAATTCAAGTGGGGCATTCTTTCTGTTCCATTTATCATGGAACCAATAGATTATTAAAATCTACTGCTTTTAAATTAGTTTGCGGGAATTTTTCATTCCCGCTGGGAGGCTGGTTCGGAAATATCATGATTGTGGCTGTTTACACACACTCAAATAGATTTATTCATATATATTATATATAATTATGTTGGTAAAACGTAATTAAAAAAGTAGATAATAAATAACACCTCCCTCCAAATAATCACCATGAGCCAGGTTTATTAATAATTTCACGTTAGGAGTTTCATTAAAGAATAAATGTTCCATTTTAAGCTTTGTCTGATTTTAGCTTCGCCTTAAAGGTAGCGGGCGTGAGTATATTTATTCTTTATTCCCTGAAGACTAACACTTCAGGAAAAGTTTTCCCTCGGCAAGAATTAATGAGTATAACTTTCTACCAGGAAAATATAACCTGTTGACGGAAATCCTTGAATAATTTGCTAACGCTCCATTTTAGAATAGATAATAATAACGGTTCCATTAAGGGGGGGGGCGCATCAGATACCTCCTTAAGGTGATGGGGAGGGGGGGGGGTATTTTTCGTTAATATCCGCATCTCTAATTTAATCTAAAAATCGTGGGTTCGATTCCCACTGGGAGTGGTGGCTTTTCTTTAGAAAAAAGAAGAGGCATCAGTCCTAGCTGGATAGAAAAGGGTGGTAAGCTATAGACAACCCGTCCTAAAATTCCTTAGTTAATAATAAATGAACGTTAAAATTTAATAATAATAACACAGGTCTACAAAAATAATCTTTCTGAAATTTGATTTGATGATTTTGGTCAATCTCTATGCTCCTTGGCGTGCTGAAGCCGAACATGAGGTCAGTCCCTCTCTATCACGTAAGGAAATTGTTCAATCTCAAGTAAGGGCAGAGGTACTACCATTACAAGAAAACAGAATTGGCGAATAAGAGTTTTCATTTATTTCCATGATCTTTTAGTTATTTCAATGTTGTTTACTGTTTGTAAACAATTGTGTATGTTGTTTACGTTCCTGTCTGAACAGGTCGTGCCTAGACACCCTCAGGCCTACAACATCTACTGAGGGAGTCAATGCCTACACCACCTAGTGAAAGATGTCTGTTTATAAAAAGAGAAATCGTTTGGGGGGAAAAAAACCTACTTCTTACCAAATTTATGTGTATAACAGGTATATTATGTTCTATGGATTTGAAAAAAATCTGTACGTGATAGAGAAAAACGGACTTAATTCTCGGCCTCAGAACACCGAGAAACACAGAGATAAGCCAAAATCATCAAATCAAATTTTTGGTTGTAGACCTGTGTAATCTAAAAATAAACAGGTTTTTTTTTTAAATATTGGAAAAAAAAGGAAATATTGTAAGGCCGGTGGACATGACAGTTAAGGCGTGTGCCTAAGGTCTTAGGTTCCATTCAAATTAGGGGAGTTGGCTTTTCTTTCAAAGAAGAAAATGCATCAGCCCAATCCTGGCAAGAAAAGGGTGGTGACTGATGATAACCAGTCCCCAAAAATCGTTGTCATATAAAAGAAGATGTCAAAATTTAAGTAATTAAATTAAAAAGGAAATTCCTACCCATTTTCGGACCTCTGTAGATACATTGCGTATCAATCACGACAAAGTCTTTTCTTATAAAGTAGGTCATTCTAAAATTGTTTCTGAAAATTCTATATTTCTTGGTTGTTTCAAATTAACTTATAAGTTGAATAAAGTCCTGATGCAAAATAATCTATTGCGTAACAATTTTGCAAAAATAATTAATATAATGTATTCATATGTTCATATTTACTACGTTACTAAGAATGTGTTTTTGCCGTGAGTGCCGTGGGTTCGATTGCCACTACGGGGTGGTGGCTTTTCTTTAGAAAAAAGAAAAAAGGCAGTCCTGGCTAGAAAAGGGTGGTAACCTATAGATAAACCCTCCGAAAATTCTTTAGTTAATTATAATGTACGTTAAAACATAAATAAATAAATAGAATGTGTTTATTGTTAGATTAAACTAGAGATGCGTAATCAACCGAAAATGACACGACGGGTTTCTAGTCCCTCCCATCTTTAGCAAGTTGATTTTTTTTTAATTTATGGACCGTTTCAAAAAAATTTCTCTCTGATATAAATATCCTGCAATAACTAGCAAGTGTAAACCCACCCTTAGGCACCGATAAAAAAGTTCGAATTATCCAAAATTCGAATTACAAAAGTTTTTGAAAATAAAGGACTAAAAAATCGATTTTCATTTTTTCAAATTTTTTTATTTAAAAAAAATACATTTTACTTAAAGAAAAAGAAACATTACATGAATTGTTGATTACGTAAATAATTAATAAAAAATTTATCAAAAAAGTAAAAATAAAAGTCTATTGTTTTGAAAAAAAGTTATTTTCATGGGCAAGAATTTTTATTATTTTTTTAGTCCTTGGCATTTTAAGATTTTTTCTTTATTCCTTTTTCAACTTCTTTAATCGCAGCTATTTTCTCTGACAACTTTAAAGTTTTATAACTTTATAACTGAACACAATAAATTTAAGCCAAAAACAATACCACAAATCTAGGACTGACTTAAAACTCAATAAGACGGGCTCATAGCCATAGTTGCGAAGCCCTTATAATGAAATAAAAAAATAAATAAGAAATAACTGAATAAGACATGAATATTGGAGGGATGGTGGGAGGTAATTCTAGCATAAAACGACAGGATATAACTATAACCCCTGGAAGGGAGGAAGCGCGACCCTTCACTTTGCAGAACTCACAAGATTTAAGTTCGACCGTCTCTTTGTCCACTTCCCATTGGAGGTAGAGGTAACACTCATAAAATATTCGAATTATCCAAAATTTTATTCGAATTAACCACGATTTTTTTACATTGTTTATGCCCTTAGTTCTAGGGACCGAGAGAAATATTCGAATTAAAGAAGATTTCGAATTATCCATGTTCCACTGTATATATACCTATTGTGACTTTGACATCCTCCCCTGAAGTTGTATTTTAAAGTTTGGAGATTAATGCTTAGTGTCTTCTAGGGAAGGGATCTTAAATATGTCAAATCTCGAATTTAATTCTTTTAATTTGAAATTCTCGAAGAAACGAAAAGTGGCTCTATATGTAGGAAAAGCCCATAAACACACATTTATGTAGGAAGTTCGTTAAAGTGATACTTTATTAGAAGCAAGTATACATTTTTAGCTGTGCGGTCTCATTTAAATTTTGAAAGTTTTAATCCTTTAATTACGGGTTACATAAAATGAATAAAATAGTTTATTATTAAATTGGATATATAATACATAACGCACTTGGGCCCTTCTGGCTTAATATGCTCTGAAAAGCCTCTCTTACTAGCCTCTTTATGAAATATTTTCATAAAGATACTATGAAGTTACAAACTTTCGCAAATTATGGTCGCTGTAAAACTCATTTTGTATAATTCAGGAATATATAACTTTCCAAGCCCTTTATGGCATTTTTCGAATAGGATTACTCTATTGGTCGCAAGTTAATTACTTTTCTCTAAGGTTTTATCATTTGAAAAGCATCGTAAAAGATTATTATATTTTTTTGCTTTAACAAAAAAAAATCCAAAAAAAATACATACTTTTGTAAGGTATTTGCATCCTAAAAAGTGTTGTTGGAATATTTTTTAATCTATTCAATTGTTATAGAATCGCATATAATATATGTACGGGGGGGGGGGGGGGGTCTCCCGTGGTCTAATGGCTAGCGCCTTGGATTCATAAGCGGGAGGTGGTGGGTTCGATTCCCAACCTCTGGCAGGAATTTTATCATCCCACGGCTCGCTGGTAAAATTCCTCGCTGTAGATGCACCATAAAGAAAAAAAAAAAAGATAAATAGGGTAAATGACCCGATCGTTGACACTGCTCCTTAAGTCATCAACTATCAACTATGCAACTCCGTTAATAACATCTGCAGCCATTTTAGTATGAAAAATCCTCGAGTCAGCTCTCTTTGCTTAGTGAATTTGATAAGAGATTAAGAATATTTCTTAAGAATTTTTTTTTGTAATGCGTGCATTAAATTGTATTTTTGTGATTTCTATGAACTCTATGATACTTAAATTATGGACTGTAAAAGGTTTGACTCAAGTTAAAAAAACTTGAGATTATGGTAGTGTCAACATTGGGAACCCAATAAACAACCAGGGCTCCTTTTCTTGACACTAATGTCAACTTTAGGAAAACGGTTGTAAGTGATGAATACTAAAACATTTAGTTGAGATTTTCATTAGAAATTCATGTATCCTGATTTTATTAATTTCTTATGACTGGAACCTTAAGTTGACAACATGTTTTCATAATTTCGACATTCTGTTCCTAATTCTGCAATTTGAAATGTCACACAACTTCTTAATCAATTTGTGGTACAATGGTTATAACAGGCGGTACCTCCAAATGCTTCTCACATTAACCAACCTATGGATGTATCAGGTTTCCGAACGTTTAAAGAAGGTTGGAAGCTAAAATTTCATGAATAGAGCAAGTCCTGCATTAAAAAAAAAAAAAAAAAAAAAAAAAAAAAAAAAAAAAAAAAAAAAAAAAAAAAAAAAAAAAAAAAAAAAAAAAAAAAACAGCTGAAATCGCCAAGAAAAAAGAGCGAAGGCTAGATTGAACAAAAAAGAAGAAAAATCCCTTACAAGAAATAACTTTTAAATTCTTCTCGTCGGAAAAATAAGGTGAGAAACTCCATGACTGAGGAAGATGGTGACTCCTCCATTCAGCCTGAAGAAGGAAGGACATCACTAGCATGAACTGAGTAGAATCAACAGGTGTAAGTAAACCATCATCAATGAGTTACACAAAAAGTTAAAGAAGAAGAGCGATTGTTCAAAAATGACCAAAGGATGAATGATAAAATAGCTGTAATAAGCAAGTTATAAACAAAGTTAACGTTATTAGAGTAGGTGATTAGTGTTCACGTTGAAGGAAAAACAGCACGATTTCAATCCAATTTGGTTGTTTGTTTAAAGAATGAAGTTGTATTATTTTCATTTTCCCTCACTGTCATCCTTAGGAACAGAAAAGTCAAACTTAGGCACCGACCTACTGCAGACGTGTCAACATTAGGACCAGAGTAAGGCAGCATTTAATGATTTATTTTACTTGAAATACTTAATGTATCTAAAGTTGGTTTATGTGAATTTCATAGAGAATGAGCTGACGAATAATTTGATATATTCAAAGTTTATTATTTTCAAAAACTAAGCGAAGAATTATTTTAAGTAAAATAACCCTTCCTTAAAGTGTCAACTATTGGGTCACTTACCCTATAAGAAACTAAGAGCCGCAACTTGAGGAGCAGAATCTTTCACTGGTATAGCCACGTCCAGACTGATACTTCTAATGAAGTATTTATTTTATATTTTGAGTTGGTATAACGAAAATTCGAATATTTCGTTTTGATAAATGTCCTAAATGGTTTAAAAGTAATTGCAGAAATAATTTAAAAATACATTTAGAGAAAGTAAAGTAAAATCAGTAACAAATCCAGCTGCAACCAATCTAAGATTACGTGAATGCAGGCAAATTGTGCTTGTTGACGGAGTATTTGTAAGAGGGCAGATAAAAAAATCAAGTTTTCTATGATGATTCAGAATGCTTACTATTACTGCAACTGATTATGGGGCTTGTACCTCTGGAAGTAAACTTCAAAAAATGTCCTGATTTTTAAATGGATTAACTTTATGCCGCCGACAGTTTCCTTAGGAACGTTTTTCTGGAATCTCTCCAACATGTTCAACATGTAAACTACTGTCATTTTTACTCGAAACGCGATTATGTTAGGGATTTTAGTGGTAGCATCTGACTTCAAGTGGAGGCCTGTGTTTGACGTTATATGTCTTTGATTAACCAACAGTTTACTGTTTGTACGAGTACCCAATACATAGGCTGTCTACCGCAGTTGCAACAATGTGGTCCAGTATCAGGGCTATTATACCCTAGGGCATAATTAATATTGTATTTTAGGGCATTAATCAAATCAGAGCAGAACAAGAGTATTTTCCTATAACCGTATTGCCCTTCAAAATCCTTTGAGGTATATTTTTTATACTATCAGCCTACTCATTGAATGAATTCTCGTAGTGATCTGGATCTTAATTTTCTATTATTCTGATCTTTAGATAAGTATGGACTAGCATTGTTTTGTGGATCAGGTAGTATATCGCTTGACTCATATTCTGGTAGACCCCAATTTGAATCTCGGCAGCACAATTAAGTATTGTCAAGTCTTTATTAAGTAGTAGTCTATATGATCATATACAGCACAGTTATCTGATTCATGATCATGCGGCACAC